>PVLA01007722.1:64081-100542 GCA_004027455.1 Hydrochoerus hydrochaeris | reverse complement strand
CAGTTCAGCCCACTGGGCTCCTCTCCCACAAGGTCATCAGGCCCCAGCACTGTAGCACACAGATAAAGGCTTGGAACAACCCCAACCTTGGAGCAAAGCTACAGAGTTGTCTTTGTCTTTCTTTCCATTTCCTCTGGTCAATGTGGCCTTTTGTCCTGCTAGGAAGGAAAATTCTAAGACTCTTGCTTGGGCACTGATGGAGAATAGACTGAGACCACGAGGGTCCAGGGCATCCTTCCTGATTTCTGCATTGTGGTGTGGGACAAAATCCTCGGTTAAGCACACAGTACTCTCGCATCCAGGGACCTCTCTGGGGGTCATGATGCCTGGCCATGGCCAAGGGGGAGTTCCAGCTTGGCCAGGTCCCAGCCTGCCGCTCTGTACCGCCTCCCTGCTGAAAGGTACTCTGAGCTCCTGGCAGAAAGAACTCGGCTGGGGGTGGCTAACAGAAATGGGAGCAAAAGGACCCCTGCCGGAGGCACTGCTTCCCCGCTGATGGGAATGCTGAGGGCCTAGGAGGGCAAGGGCCAGAGGGAATTCTGAGGCTTAAGAAACTAAATGACAGGAAGATGGAAGTGGTGTTGATGGTCACCTGTAAGGAAGTCAATTTAGGCAGAAAGAGGATGTATTTGGCTTCAGACGAATTGAGTGACAGCCAGCTGCAGGCAGGTGGGGACCAGACAAGGGAGTGGAGCAAGCAGGCTGGCTAAGCATCGTGGGGGAGTCGGGGAATGGAAGGGACTGAAGAGTCCCCACAGGGCTTGCCCTCAATTGTACTGACTCCGTTTTGAGAATGATGGAATAAGTTTTCCAATAACTGCCTCATGCTTAGCTTTGGACACTGGCTTTTTTTAAAATGAGGTCATTACATCCTTCTATTTATTTATTCAACAAATACCTGTAACAGTCACCTGTAGGTGTGATTCACCAGCTCAACAGAGCCTCCCTTCTCTGGAAACTGCCCCCACGCACTTAGGTGGCCCCACTTAGAATTCAGAGTCTCCCCCAGCCCCCAATGCCGGTGGTCACCTGACCAGAGCCGTGCCAAGCCTGACCTCTGTGCCAGGAGTTTAGAATGCTTGGCTGAGAGACAGAGACTGGAGGCTGAGTCACTTGAATGGGGGAGCAATTGAGATAAGGTCATGATCACCCTTGAGGTCCCCAAGATTGCCATATTCCTTCAGTGCCTTCTGGTCTCAGACGATTGGTCCAAAAGCAAGTTCCTAGCACAAGCAGGGCCAGTTAGATCTTTTCATGCAGACTTTCAAAATGAAATGGAGAGTGTTCCTCTCCGCTCCTCCTTTGAGCTATTACTTGGATGGCTTTGGGAGCTGAAGGCAGAGGCCATGATCTACCAACTGAGCTGGGAAACAGAAAGTCTGTGAGGAGAGAGAAAGAGAGGGAAAGAGAGAGAGGGAGAGAGAAAGAGAGGGAGAGAGAGGGAGAGAGAGAAGAATCACACAAGGAGAAGGGATGCATTTCCTGATTTCCCCACAGTGCTCCTGTTGCTAGTTCTCTTCCTGAGACCCACAGTACTTTGGGTTTCATAAGGTCCTGAGAAGCCCCTAATAAATTGCCTTTGTTATGGAAGGCATCTCAAATTAGGTTTCTGATGGGCAGATACTTCCAACACAGAGTTCAAGCAAACCCATGTCTGCCGGGCATGAGTCTCCGGGTGAAGGACAAGACAAAGTCTCGGGTTGGTGCCACTCTCAAGGGTCTTGGTCTCATGGAGAGATCAACTCTGCTCTGAAAAACTGTAAGATGAATCAAAAAGAAATGCTAGAAAGAAAGAAAAACACTAACAAACATGCAGGGGTCCTTTGTTGAGCTTAGCAGAGGAATGGACACAGTGAGGGAAGGAATCAGTGAGCTTGCAGATGGCTTCACAGAAACTTCTAAAATTAAAAGGACTGGAAAAAAAGAGAAAGAACAGACTATCCAAGAATTGTGGGACAATTACAAAAGTTATAAACATACATAGTGGGAAATCAGAAGATGAAGAAAGGAACAGAAATATTTGAAGAAGCTGGGCGTGGTGGCTCACACTTGTAATCCCAACACTCAGGAGGCTGAGGCAGAAGGATCACTGTGAGTTTGAGACCAGCCTGGGCTGCACAGTGAGCTCAAGGCCAGCCTGAACTGCATAGCAAAGGCCTGCCTCAAAAAGACAAAAAAAAAATTGAAGAAATAATGACTGAGAATTTCCCAAGATAAATAATAATGACTTTCTCTTGGCCTCATTCCTGATAAAACAGGACAAAAGACTTGGGAATTAGACCTTCAAGAAAAACTCTCCAGTTGGGCATGGTGGCACATACCTGTAATCCCAGCATTTAGAGAGCTGAGGTAGGAGGATTGCTGCAAGTTTGAGGCCAGCCTGGGCTACATAGTGAACTCAAAGCCCACATGAGCTACACAGTAAAACCCTGTCTCAAAAAAAAGAAGAAAGAAAGAAAGAAAGAAGAAAGAAAGAAAGAAAGAAAGAAAGAAAGAAAGAAAGAAAGAAAGAAAGCAAGCCCACCATCAACCAACAGAAGAGGAGTTGGAGAATACCTGGCCCTGCTCCCTGACTCCCAGTAATGCAACAGAAATTGTGCTATACCTAGGCTGACTCCTTGAGTCCTTCAGCAAGATCCAGTGCTGATAACCAGAGCAAAAAAACATGTTAACTTCCATAGGAAATAGGGTCCTCAGATCTGTGGGCTAAGGGTAAAACAGAGCCATTTCAAATGACTTGGTGAATTAATGGAAGATCTGACTACACAGCAGTAATTAGAGCAAACACTGTTTTAAAGCAGACAAGGGCTAAGATTTCCTTAGCAGCAATAATGACATACACTGAATTTAGAATCTATTTTGTTATAAAAAGATAAGTTTCTAACAAATGAAAATGTATCCTCTGTGCCTTAACCATGTAAATAATATTTTTGTTGTTGAAACTGGAAAAAAAAAATCCAGGGCTGGGGATTTAGCTCAACGGCATAAGCGCCTGCCTTGCAAGCACATGGTCATGAGTTCGATTGCTGGTACCCAAAAAAAAATTGTTTTAATTTTAAAAAAATCCAGTGCTGAGCCCACCACAGCAGAATTCCCTACCTCACGCCCTTTCTATTTTTTATTGTTACGTTTTAGATATACATAATGATCACATCCAACACAGAGAATTTGTACTCGTACATGTTATATCTTCTTTTTTTCTCATTACCCTCCCCTCCGTTCAACACCTCTTTCCCTCCTTATTTTCAAAGGCTTCATTCCATTTTTTTCCTTCTATTCTTTTTTTCCTTGTCCTTTGTTTTTGTACCGGGGATTGAATTCACAACTACGCACTTGCAAGGAGGCACTTATGCTGCTGAGCTAAATCCCCGGCTCCTTGTCCCTTTTTTGCTTTCCCTGATTTTGTTCCCACTCTCATTTGAAGATTTTCTTCCCATTTCCTATTGTCTATTATACATTTTGGTTCTTATTTACACTTTCAGTTTCTCACACCAGAGAAACAGTGCAATATTTACACATGTGTGTCTGATTTATTTCACTTAAGGATATGGTCTCATGTTGGGTGTAGTGGCCTATGCCACCGTAGGAGGCTGAGGCAGGTGGATCACTGCAAGTTTGAGGCCAGTCAGGGTTACAAAGTGAGTTCAAGACCAGCCTGAACTGCATAGTGAAATCCTGTCTCAAAAAGATTAAAAAAAAAAAAAGAATATCGTTTCAAAGTGTGTCCATTTAACTAGAAATGTCTCAAGTTTATCATTCTTTATGGCAGAGTAGTATTCCATTGCACAAAAAAACCTACATTTTTATCCATTTATCAGTTGATGGACATTAGGGCTGTTCCAAGATTTTGCTATTACAAACTGTGTCACTATAAACATGGTTGTGCATGTGTTGCTGTGGTATAATGTTTTTAATTCTTTTGGGAAGATACCAGGATTTAGTTTTCTGAGGAATCTCCACACTGATTTCCAGGGTGCTTATACCAGTGTACACTCCTACCAAGAGTGAAGAAGTGTCCCTTTTTCCCCACTGCCCTGCCAGCATTTATTATTGGTTGATTTCTTGATAATAGCCATTCTTTCTGGACTGAGATGAAACCTCAGCGTGTGTTTAATTTGCATTTCTTTATTTACTCTTTCAAAGAACTAGCTCTTCAATCATCGGTGCTTTTTGTTTTCTTAGTCTTCATTGCATTACTTTTTGCTCTGATCTTTATAATTTTCTCCTTCATACAAGCTTTGGGCTTGAATTGCTCTTCTTTTTCTAGAAGCTTGAGGTTCAATATTAGTTTGCTTATTTGAGCTCACTCTATTTTCCTGATATGGGAATTCACTGCTACAAGTTTCACTTGTAGGATTTCTTTCTTTCTTTCTTTCTTTTTCTTTCTTTCTTTCTTTCTTTCTTTCTTTCTTTCTTTCTTTCTTTTTTGTACCAGGGATGGAACTCAAGACCTACTTGCCAGGCAGGCACTGTGCCACTGAGCTATATCCTGGCCCAAGACTGCTTTCAATGCATCTCGTAAGTTCCAGTATGTTGTATCAGCATTATCATTTAATTGTAGCAACTAATTTCTTTTTAATTTTGTCTATGACCCATTGGTTGTTCAGAAGGGTGTTATTTAATTTCTATGTGTTCATATAGTTTTTGTGCTTTCTCTTGCCATTGATTTCCAATTTCCTTGCACTATAGCCTGATAATATGCAGGTGATAATTTCAATTCCTTTGCATTTATTCAAGCATGTTCTTCAGCTGTCATCATGCTCTGACCACTTTGAACAACTGGGCCTTCATATTCTGAAATCCAGAAGGAAAAGAAGTGGCAGGAAGTAGTACTTCTTCCTTTCCGGGATCCCTGGGGACCTTTGGACCCATACTGGCATATTCCCTTCGAGGTTGCACCTGCTGGGAACAGACAAGGATGGCCAGGCTGTCTGCTCCTGCCTGGGGAACACTCACAAGCCTCCTCTGTCTCCAGTTCTGTCTCCAGTTCCTGAGTCCTGATCTGCACTCTCAGCTGCACAGAGTGTCTCAGAGATCACACTTGGCTTGCTGTGACTTTTGCTCACCCAGAGCAGCTGTTAGCATAACTGAGTTCATTGATGACTGTAGAGGGGAGATCAGAGAATTTTCCAAGGAAACCACACAGGTCATCCCCTTTCTTAAAAGTCTTTTCCCCTCTTTCTCACCAGTCCTGGCTTCTCTTCAGCCCTCAAGCTCTTTTTTTTTTTTTTTAATCGGTACCAAGGATCAAACTCACGACTGCGTGCTTGCAAGGCAGGCACTTAAGCCACTGAGCTAAATCCCCAGCCCCAGCTCTCCAGCTCTTCTCTAGGCCTTTGTTCCCTCTCTTTCCCTCCTGCTGGTGTAATAGTCTCCACCTGGTTAAAGCAAAACCAGAACCTTCACTTCTGGAAGAGTCACTTTCCCTTCCTATCTGCCTACTCTATTCCCATGAGCTGCAGCTAAAACCCCTGGGAGATCTGTCCAGCTTCTTTTCCTCAAAGGTGTATGGATCTTTGGTGAATAAAAGAAGAATCTAGAGATGGGGGAAGAGAGGGGAAGGTGAATAAAAAAGAATTAAGACGTGTTAAGTGTACGTACCTGCTCCCTCACATGAATGAAAATATTATGTGCTTACAAACATATACCGTGGTAATAAAAAAAGTTTTTTAAAAAAGATATATCCATTCCTAATTAACTGTAACAACAACTGTTAACCATAAATGACTTTTAAAAACTTAGATAAAAGAAATAGACTCAGATTTATTGGAAAATGCTTTTCACAGTGGTTAGGACTGAGGGAGAAAAGCGAACACAGGGAGAAGTGCATTTGGATGCACTTGCCTATACCCAGGAATATTCTGGAGCTGGAACGACCATTGAGGTTCAACCGCTAAGGCAAAGAGCCCGGCCTCTGTAACCCCACTCCACACACAGCCATGGGTCAGGCCTTCAATGCCAAGCAGCCCGCAAGACGGAGGACGACTCCAGATGGGGACAGCGACATACTGTGGCAACTGCGGAATGACAACCTCAGTCCTGGAACCACAACACAGCCTCCACTGTGGTCATAATAATTTTGAAACATACTGTATTAAATAACCTGTGTCTATAGGGGATTTGATGAACAAGAATGGCTATATCCACACCAAGGAATACTACATGACTGAAAGAAACTGTTTACTAATGTGGTAGTCAAGGCATATGCTTCAATGACAAAGGCATGCCATGAAACAATGTTATCTCATGATTCTGTGCTTATGTTTAAAAAACACATACTTGTGGGACATGGTGGTGCTAGTCCCAGCTACATAGGAGGCTGAGCAGGAGGATTGCTTGAGCCCAAAAGTACACAGCAAGATTCTGTCTCTTAGAACAAAACAAAACTAAACAAGAAACAAGATTCTGCCTCTTAAAATGAAACAGGAACAGAACAGAACAATATACATATATTTTTTTCTTTTACATTTTAGCATTTGTGGTGGTTTTATTTTATGGGCCTTTGCACTGAGCTACCCACAGTCTTTTTTTTTTTTTTCTTTTGAAACAAGATCTCACTAAGTCACTAAATTGCCCAGGCTGGACTCAAACTTGGGATCTTCTGCCTTAGGCTTTCAGAGTGCTGGGATTACAGGTGTGTGCTACCACGTCCAGCTGTCATTGGAATCTCCCGGCTATGCCAAAATATTTTCAGATAGCTGCTTCAAAAAGTTGCTCACATAAGGATTAGTGCCTTATAATAGTTTTGTAAAGGTATTCCTTACTTACTGAAATGTGTTCCAAAATGTTTAGATATTTAAAAAATAAATTAAAAAAATAAAATAAAAGTGGCTCACTAGGGCCAAGAATGTAGCTCAGCAGCACAAGCTCCTGCCTGGCAAGCACTAGGTCCTAAATTTGATTCCTGGTATCAAAAAAAAAAAAATAGTGTTTCACCAATTAAATGTTACTGGATTCTACGTTCTGGATTTACATTTCAGGTTCTTCTGGTCTCCAACAAAGAATTGAGTGAAGTGGGTAAAAAGCGGTGGCAAAACCCTATCTTGAAAGAAAAAAAGAAAAAGGAAAAAGAAAAAGAAAAAAATCTACATGCAGAGCTTTGGGAGCTACTCTGTGCATGTGTTCCAGGATCTTGTAATTAACATGTTACTCCTACTTCCCTAGCCAGTTCTGCCATGGCCTAATATCCTATGTCACGGTGGCATTTATGTTTTTATTTTTTATTTTTTGAGACAGGATCTCGCTGTGCAGTTCAGGCTGGCCTTGAGCTCACTTTGTAGCCCAGGCTGGTCTTGAACTCACAATGATCCTCCTGCCTCAGCCTCCCAAGTGCTGGCATTATAGGCATGAGCCCCCATTCCCAGCCTATGTTTTTATTTGATATATAATACTGGCACATTTTTGTGGGGTACAATGTGGTACTTAAATACATGGATACATTGTGTAATGACAAAACCAGAATACTAATTAACATATCTATCATTGTAAACATTTAGAATCATTTGTAGTAAAAGTTTTTTTTTGTTGTTTTGTTTTTTTCACTTTTTGAGACAGTGTCTTCCTATGCAGTTCAGGCTGGCCTTGAGCTCACTTCGTAGTGCAGGCTAGTCTCAAACAATACTCCTGCCTTGGCCTCCCAAATGCTGGGATTACAGGTGTGCGCCACCACGGCTGGCCTTGTAGTGTAACATTTAAAATACCTTCTAGTGTACAATTTTCATATGGACTACATTTGGGGAGAAGTTTATAACAGCAATAGCAATAAAATATTGTTTTTATTATAATAATCTTGAGAAAAAAATCTTTTCTGGGAGAGAACAAAAGAAACCATAGCCATAGGACACCAGATAGCAGTTGATCAAATCTGAGTGAGAGAAATGACTTTCACTGAAGACCTAAATTTCCCTCCTCATGAATTTTGTCAAAAATGGCACCGCGGCTCCACTTCCTGCCTGGCAGGGTGCGCCTGTGCAGCTGCTGAGCAGCTGTCGTCCCTGCTCCACCCAGAGGTGACCGTGAGCACCTAATGGGCGGCTCTGTATGCTGTGGACAGGGCAGGAGGAGCAGGAAGAGCTGAGGTCACCATGACTCCACACAGCACACAGCACCTTTTAGCCAGTGGCCACTGCTCAGTATCCCCTGGGGCAGGGATCCCTGGCTGCTCCCCTTCATCATCTTTGTCATCCTCCTCATCAAAATAGTAACGATTACTTTTTTATCAAGTTTATCATGTGCTGGACAAAGTGCAAAGCACTCTCTTTTCATTATCTCATTTTTCTCTTGAAACTGTGAGGCTGTGTATAGTTATCTCCATTTGATAGACGAGACACTGAAATCTTTTCACAATCTTGATGCATACAAAACCACTGAATTTTACACTTAGGTGGGTACATTTTATTGTGTGTGGGTACTATCTCAACAAAGCCAGAGAGGGAGAGAGAGGTAGGAAGTGAGGGAGAGAGGGAGAGCAGGCTGTCATGCCAAAATGTGCCATCACCTGAATGACCCCAAGGCAAGAAGTGGAGGTGAAGGAGTTTGAGGAATTGCTAGGGTGTACGTCTCAAATACCCTGGGAGCCTGGCACCCAGCTAAAGTAATAGGTGGCGTATAGCTTGGGGGAGCAGCGAGTTATGGTCTCACATCTGTCTCTGTCTGTGCCACTCTGTCTTCCCCTTTCCTGTGCCCTTGGCCTGGTGTCCAAGCCTGCCACATGGGGAGGCCCTGGCAGCCTATGCCTGTACCAATTCCAATGGATAGTGTTATCTCAGAAGTGTAGTAGGAAAAGTTTAATCCTTCCCCTTAGCAGGAGAAATCTCAACACAGCCACTGAACTCTTTAAAGATAATTTCAACTGCTGCACAATTTTGTAGGGTAGTTTTATCTCCCCCCCTCCCTCGGTACCGGGGATCGAACTCATGACCTTGCACTTGCCAGGCAGGCGCTTATGCCACTGAGCTAAATCCCCAGTCCTATAGGGTAGTTTTTTGTTTTGTTTTGTTTTGTTTTGTTTTGTTTTGTTTTGTTTTTTGGTAGGGTAGTTTTAAAGGATTTAAAAATTTTTATCTCCTATTTGGGCAAAATTTCCCATTGATGAGCAATTGCCAAAAACTGAAATAGAGGGCTGGGAATTTAGCTCAGCAGCATAAGTGCCTGCCTTGCAAGCTCACAGCCTTGAGTTCAATCCTCAGTACCGATTAAAAAAAAAAACTGAAATAGATCATCATTCAAAAATATTAACTGTTAGTTATTTCTAGCCACATCAGGCATAAAAAAGAACATTAGGAAAAGTTGTGTCTTGCCGTATTTACCATTGTCACTGCCCAGAGCCACTGAGCACTTGGACTGGGGCTGCCCTGAGTAGGATTTGCTGTCTGTGTAAAACACACACCAGATGCTGAGGACTTAGCAATAAAACAAGAATGTAAAATATCTCAGTAGTAATTTTTATGTTGATGACATGTTGAAATCATAATGGTGGGGGTATATTAGTTTAAATAAAATACACCATAAAAAAACTTTTAAAAAGTTATGTTCATAAAAATAAGCTCAGGTTTCTCGTTAAGAATTGGAACTATTTTATTTGGAAAATTTCATACAAATTTAGTGTTTAATATGTTCTCTAATGACTTTATTTTCATTCTTATAATACTTTTATAGAAAGAATACAATTATTTTTTCCATCAGGCTCCACATAGATGTCCCCCAAGTCCCCTCTGGTTTACTCCAGTGTGTCACAAAAATACTGTTAGCTTTTCATCATTGTGACAAAATACCTGAGAGTACAACTTAACGGTGGAAACATTTAGGTTCATAGTTTGAGACGTTTCAGTCCATGCTTGGTGACCTGCCTCACTTCTAGGCCTGAAGTGAGGCAGAAACTTCTTGGAGGGAGGCTGTGGAAGAAAGCTGCTCACGCCACGGCAGCCAGGAAGGAGTGGGGTTAGCAAGGAAGGGACCAGAGACAGACGCGCTCTTCAAGGTCGTGACCCCATGATCTACGTCCCGCAACTGGGCTCCGGTTCCTATTCTATTGCCTCCCAATAATGCCATCAAATTATGATCTCATCAATGGATTAATCCACACAATGAGTTAGAGCTGTCTTTATCAAATCACTTCCCAATGCCCATCATCAACTGATACAATGAGAATTGTGGGAGATATCTTAGATCCCTGATAACAAACAAACATTGTCTTTGAGTGTAACAGTGTGCAATAGTTTTCAAGCAGATGTTTTTCAAGCACCTGTCAGTGACAGGTGCCACTGGGTTCTGAGGGTGCAGCATTAATTGCACATACTATATACTGTATTGCATGTAGATCAATAATTATGCAAAGGCAATCTTTGTTGTACTGTTAAGGAGCTCCCAGAAAGCTGTTCTGCTAGCCACAGAATGCTTGGGTAACTTAGGTCCGGACCAGCCAAAAGTAGCAGGACCCGAGGTGACTAACAGGGAAAGGTGAGGCCCTTTGACTTTCTGAGCTTTAGGTTCAAGTCAAGCCCTAGATGCCTCTGTATTGAATGTTTCCACTACCTGAGGATTTCTCCTGTCCTCCTGTAACTCTCGAAGTCCTTGCTCAGCTGCCAAACATCTGCGTGCAGCTCTCCTATAACCCACATGCCTGAGGTGAGGTCTGCCAGAAAGCAGAAGCCAGGCTGCCCAAGTGCTTGTAAACTCCGCTATTTCTTACACGTGTGACTTTAGCAAGCCATTTAGTCCTTGTTATGGGTCAGCCCAATGCCAAGACCAACACCTCTGGACTAAATTCTGCACATTCCATAAACGTCCTCTGCAAGGCAGGAAGCCACCTGTGTGCCACTTGCTCTTATAATTCCAGAGCGGCTGGCACCTTCTCAGCTCTCCGGAGGTCAGGAACTCAGACTTGCAGAGGCCTGGAGACTGTTCACTTGGAAAATCGCAGAGACCTGGAGGGGTTGGAAGTCACCCTTAGGTCCCAAGCTATTGGGTCACCTTCTACTCAGATGAATATAGTTTTTCAAATTCTGGGTGGCCTTGGGCCTGCTCTGTGACATAATTGTGTCATAACTTTCTTCCTCTCTGTTCCCAAATGCCTGCACAATTGTGCCCCAAGTAGTGGGTAACAAGTGTGGATGGCACAATTATCCTGAAAACTACGTCCGGGTGTGGGTGGACAGCAGAAGGGTGGACTCAGTTATACAAAGTGGAACACTGAGACTGGGATCACGCATGTTATTGTTAAATTGTTTAAATAGCAAATAAATAATCAAACTTTAAAAAACCTAGTCAGTTATTATTTTTATTTTAAAGAGAATAAAACAAAGCAAAGCAAAACAAAACAGAACAAAGCAGAGCAGAGTAAAACAATGCAGATAACACAGGATTTCAGAAAAAGCAAGAAATCAACAGTGGCTACTGTAGTGTCTCTTGTTTTCTTCAAATAGCTGTCCATACCTTCACATGCAATAAGTTAATACAAATCAAAGTAGTATAAAAGCAATCAAAACAAAAGAATGAGAGCCTTAAGGGCTTTCAAGACCAGACACTAGGAAATCAATAATGGCTACCATAATGTCTCTTGTTTTCTTCAAAATACCTGTCCATACCTTCATGGATATTGAAATCAAATAATTGAAAACAGACTAAAATCAATCAAAACCAAGAATAAAAGCATTATTAGACTTCAAAACAAAATGATAGAGAATCATCAGTGGCTACCATGATGTCTCATTTTCTTCAATGTAGCTGTTCATACCATCACACATACTAAAATCAATTCTTGTAAACCTAGTCAGTTTTTTTAATGCAGTATATGATTAAAATTTTAAGGAGATAGACTGTCTGTTAAAAGAATT
Source organism: Hydrochoerus hydrochaeris (assembly GCA_004027455.1). Classification (NCBI taxonomy): domain Eukaryota; kingdom Metazoa; phylum Chordata; class Mammalia; order Rodentia; family Hydrochaeridae; genus Hydrochoerus; species Hydrochoerus hydrochaeris. The sequence continues at coordinate 88,708 of PVLA01007722.1, read as the reverse complement.
TTTGCCATTTAAATCTTCAACAATAGGGGAATGATTGTGTAAATTATAGTAATAATGAATTGCCATTTATCGTATGCTTACTCTGTACCAGGTACCAAGCTGTCTTATATAATTTATTTCATGTTTTAAAAAATACTTAGGGAGGGGCTGAGGATTTAGCTCAGCGGCATTAGTGCTTGCTTTGCAAGTGCACAGTCATGAGTACCCTAGTACCAAAAAAAAAAAAAAACTCAAAACAAAACAAAAACTTAGGGGCCACGGATTTGGCTCAGTGTAAGTACCTGCCTGGCAAGTGTGAGGTTATGAGTTCAATCCCCACTATCAAAAATACTTAGAGAGCCGGGCATGGTGGTACACACCTGTAATCCCAACACTCTAGAGGCTGAGGCAGAATTACTGCAAGTTTGAGGCCAGCCTGGGCCACAAAGTGAGTTGAAGTCCAGCCTGAACTACATAGCAAGACCCTGTCTCCAAAAGACCAAAACAAAACAAAACAAAACCAACAACAATAAAACCCTCAGCAAAATAGGACTACAATCATTGTAATTTTTTTTTTTTCCTGTGCCAGGGCTTGAACCTTTACACTGGGCGACATCACCAGCCACCCCTTCTTCTTCTTCTTCTTCTTCTTCTTCTTCTTCTTCTTCTTCTTCTTCTTCTTCTTCTTCTTCTTCTTCTTCTTTTTTTTTTGGTAGCAGGGATTGAACTCATGAAATCACACTTGCCAGGTAGGGGCTTATGCCGCTGAGCTAAACCCACGGCCCCTTACCTCTTCTATTTTGAAACAGGATCTCACAAAATTGTTAAATTACCCAAACAGGGTTCAAATTTGTAATCATCCTGCCTCAGGTTCCCAGAATACTGGCATTGTAGGCATGTGCCACTCTACTGGCTTATAATTTTCATTTTATAAATGATAAATCTTGTCTCAACCGGGCATGGTGGCTCACACCTGTAATCCCAGCACTCGGGAGGCTGAGGCAGGAGGATCGTTGTGAGTTCGAGACCAGCCTGGGCTACAAAGTGAGCTCAAGGCCAGCCTGAACTGTATAGCGAGACCCTGTCTCAAAAAGACAAAAAACAAAACAAAACAAAATGATAAAGCTAAGACATAGGTACATTAAACAACTCACTATGACCTCATAGCTAACTGGTGGCATGGTCCCTAGTTCTGGGACCACAGGCGTGGCCCACCACACCTGGCCACACCTTTCTGATTTATCTGGGATGCCTATCATGGTTGAACCCAAGACTGTCTGGTTCTACACCAGGTATTAAGCCACATACTAGCACACAGCTATGTTAGGTTTTCATAGCCCCGCACACTATTAGCAGGGCAACTGTGGTTAGAACTTTTAACAAAGGTAATTTTCCAGCATCTATTGCAATTTTAAGATTACACATACCATTGGTCACGCAATTCCATTTGTAGAACATTGCAATGGTTAATTTTATGCATCAATTTGCCTGGGCTAAGGAATGCCCAGGTAGCTATTTCTGGTGTGTCCTCTGTCCATGAAGCTGTTTCCATAGACACTGGCATTGGAATCAGTAGATTGAGTAAAGAAAACTCCCCCTCCCCAGTGTGGGTGGGCATCATCCAGTCTCCCGATGGAGCAAAGTGGAGGTGGAGAGGGACAAAGTCGCTCTGTCGCCTGGAACCAAGTATCCCTCTCTCCTGCCACTGGACACCAGCATGCCTGGTTCTGGAGCCTTCAGAGCTTGAGTCTTGCAGCAGCAGACCCCCACCCCTTACCCTTTCTCAGTCTTGGCCTTGGACCAGGAGTTACACCAGCTGCTCCCCCTTGTCAGTGCTTTCCACTGGTTTTCCTGAGTCTCCAGTTTTAAGATGACAGATGGCAGGACTGCTTGGCCTCCATTATTATGGAAGCCAGTTCCCATAATAAATATCTCATATATGTGTGCATACATCCATGTACGTATGTGTGTATAGCCTGTTGGTTTTGATTCCCGTGAGAAACACTCATGTATGTACATAAGGACAGATGTCCCAGTTGTAAGTCCTAAATGGCCTTTTATGGGGAATGGCAAGATGTAGACAGGATGTTTGGCAGCTTTCTTGTAGAGCACTGGGTCCCTATGTACTGATAAGGAAATGTTACTGAGATACATTGTAACATGAAAAAGCTACTTGTAGAACCATTTTGTCAAAGGCCCTTTTGTATGAGTACAAGGACTGCCAGGAAAAACTGAGAAAAGTGGTTTCCTCAGAGGTATGAGAGGAAAAAGGAGGAATAAATGGGAATATTCGCCTTTTCTTTTATCTACTTCTGAATTATTTTCATTCCTTACAATGAACACCTATTGCTTTTATAATTTTCAAAAAGTAATATGGGAAAAATTAATGTTTTCAAGCAATTTTTAACGATATGGGAAAGTACCATAACAAGTGGACAAATTAGAGCATGAAATTATGTATACAGTATGATCTCAGCTTCAGAAAAATGCATTTAAAATCCAGGAAGGAAATATATCAAAATGTTAACAGGGACTGCCTCTGGGTGGCAGGATTACAGGTGATGGTTTTTGGTTTCTAAAAATTTTTTTGCCTGCCTTTACTTTTCTATACATTCTAAATGTGCCTTATTATTTTTGTAATGAGGAAAAAGCAGGCATGTCTGCCAGAACTGCATGGTGGGCTGACGCGGGTGGCTGAAGCCTGGGAACAGCGTCAATGCAGGCCGCAGTTGCCTGATTGGGGCTCACCAGCCCAGCACACTGTTCTTGGCCACCAAAGGAAACTTCCCTAACTACAAGAGGACAGTGGAGGAGAAAAGATGGGTTTCTTTCCTTTTGCTTTTCTGGTAAGATTGCAAGAAGAAAAAGGGAGAATGCGACACCACAGGCAGGGCAGCAAAGAGGCTGAGGTCTCCGATGGGGCATGAGTCAGGCTGTGAAGGTGAGGGCATCCCTGCCCCAACCTGTTAGCATTTTTGCTGATTTCCTTTGTTTGTTTGTTTGTTTGTTTGTTTGTTTGTTATGTAGTTCAGACTGGCCTTGAACTCACTATGTAGCTCAGGCTGGCCTCTTAACTCACAGCAATCTTCCTGCCTCAGCCTCCTGGATTCTCGGATTATAGACATGTACCACCATGCCCAGCGGTGTTTTGGTGTTTTTGGACAGGATCTTGCTATGTAGTTCAGGCTGGTCATGAGCACACTATGTAATCCAAGCTGGCCTCGAAATAGTAGCAATCCTTCTGCCTCAGCCTCTCAAGTGCTGGGACAATCCAATCATGTCTGGCAGTTAGGTAAGATCTTAGCAGCCCGCCTCTATCTTTTTAAATCCTTAGGCATCCCAGATAAATCAGAAAGGTGTGGCCAGGTGTGGTGGGCCACACATGTGGTCCCAGCACTAGGGAGAAAGAGGCAGGAGGATTGCCACGAGTTCTAGGTCAGCTGTGGCTACAGAGTAAGCTCAAGTTCAGCCTGAACTACATGGTGAGACCCTGACTCAAAAAAAAAAAAAAAATCTTACCTGATTGACAGAGGCATAATGAAAAATTTTAGTGATAAAACATTAAGCTTAGAGCTGGCTGTGGTGGTGCTTGGCTACTATAATCACAACACTCTGGGAGGCTGAGGTAGAAGCACCACAAGTACAAGCCTAGATAATTTATTACTAGGCTTTTTTTATTTATGTTTATTTTTTTGGTACTGGGGATTGAACTCACAATCTCATGCTTGCTGGGCAGGTAGTTTAGTTACTTAGTGAGACCCTGTCTCAAAATTAGAATTAAAAAGGGCTTGGAATGTAGTTCAGTACCAAGGCCTCAGCTTCAGTACTCCCCAACCCCAGTTAAACTCTGAACAGAGGCTGACATGAGCCACCATGATAGGAAGTCAAAGCCAATTCCCAAACCTGAGTCAATTCCCAGATTCTCTGAATGGCCTACAGGCTGAATGAACTTGGAAGAGAAGCCCACAGTGACCTCAAAGATACACTATGCATAGTCCTTTCAACCGTTCCTAAAGGACCAATGACCAGGCACCAAGATAATCATGCACATGAGAAAAAGGGAATGGTGAATATTTGTACTTCTCACAGGATTTTGGATACTAGATCTGGGTTGACAGCAATTTCTGGGGACCACAGTGCTTTCTTGTGCCACAAGTCAGAATAAGAACTTCAGGAGAGGCAGTTTGTAGCCACCCCAGAGCCACTAGCTCCTCTTTTATCCAATTAGCAGAACACTGGTTTGTTTAGGTATTGGGGGGTCATGGTTCAAATATCCTCAACCTTAGCTGGTGAACATGGGTTAGTCTACATCTGCCTGGATCACTTTAGATGGGAGTACAAGATGCAGGCCCAGCCCAAGAGGTGTATGGGGACCCCATGCTGGGAAGAAGTTGGCCTTAATTTTGTCATTCAAGGTGTAGATCTGGTCCTGGAGTCCATTCCGGGTATCCGGGACAATAAGCAAGCTGAGCCAGGGACCTCTCCCTCAGCAGGAGTGCTGCCCCTAGGACAAGAGGATGTTGTCCCCTGCTGGGCAGCAGCACAATGGCCTGTGACTTAGTTGCCTGGGTGCAGCTGGCTCTCCCAGAGGCCTCTTGGCTGCCACACTCCATCCACACAGCCTGGCAGCAGCCAGGCTTTGGATTTCCCTACATTGCTGCATGAGCTGAGCAGGGGTGTGGCCCTTCCTGCAGGGAAGAGAGGGAATGTTAATTGCCATGGGCTGCTTGACATATCCCAACCTGTCTCTAAGGCTTCATAAAGGGTTGGATTCTCTGGGTCAAATGAGCCAAATGGTGAAGCCGCTTCCCCTGCAGCCGGGACCGGCTAAACGGCTTCTCTTACGTTGAGTCTTACTTTCTAGTACAAAGGCATCCACAGGGACCTAGGAGCCTTCATAGCCACACAGCCTCTACTGCGGGCCCAAGAGCAGCCCGGCCCAGGCACACTGCTGTGGGGTGCTGGAACACAGGCCTCTCTTGCCCTTGTAAGCACCCCCAACTTTCCCTAAGAGAACCTGCTCCTTAACCCAGACCGTGTGGACCCTGAAACTCAATCCTGAGCGTGATCCCTACAGCAAGCTGGTCTTCAGGACATTGCCAGAAAGGGACACCAAATAGGGTCTCAACTCTTTTTGTCTATGGATGGAGATGATGAGGAGGCAATTTGTGTAACTATAGCAACTATTTTGCAAAATGAGCGGAGTTACCAATATCTGCAGAGTGACAGCAGACGAAGAAGGACTCTTTAAGTGGATTCCTGGTGTTTTTTATATTCTGAATTAACCAAGCCTATAATTGTCCTTCCTTTGAATTTCTTGTTGTGTTAGTTGAGCTTCTGTTATAGCTAAAATCATCTTAACTTATGCAAGAGGTCGTTATAACATTTTTTCCTTACAAGATGTGATTTACCAAGTAAAAATGGATCATCGTAAGCCTAATGAACCCTGATTAACATGTTTTGAAATTTTGTTGCTGCTTCTTCTTCTTCTCCTCCTCCTCCTCTTCTTCCTCCTCTTCCTTCTCTCTCTCTCCCTCTCTCTTTTTATCTTTTTTTTTCTTTTTATCTTTGAAATAAAATGGATTTGGAAAAAATAAGCCTAATCAAGTGGTGATTTCATTTACCCCTGGTATTCAGAATCTGATCTCTTTTCTGGATCAAATAAACACCACCTCTTACATTTTTTCACAACAATTTATTTGGCCCTTTTTTCCTCTTTCCTCAGATGAGCCCAGAACACTGAGAACTGTTTTATTTTGCGCAACAGGGAGAGCAGCACACCCTCACAATCTAGTTCAGGGTTATGTTAATTTTCTGTCTCTGCTACAATTTCATTTGCAGAGACTTTTCTTGTCTCACTATCTCACCAAATATATGAGTTCCTGCTTTGGACATGTCCCAGTGGGGATCAGACCTGAAGATTAGGAAGTAGCAATGCCCCAGCTGTTTTTCTGAGACTATGCATGCTGGAGAGTAGAGAAAAATTCCACAAAAATCCAGGGACTGAGCTGGGCATGGTGGCTCTCCTCTGTAATCCCAGCACTCGGGAGGCTGAGACAGTAGGATCATTTTGAGTTCAAGACCAGCCTGGGCTACAAAGTGAGCTCAAGGCCAGCCTGAACTGCATAGTGAGACCCTGTCTCAAAAAGACAAAAAAAAAAAAAAATCCAGGGACTACTTTAACCTCAGTAAAAATTTTTACCTCAGTAAAATTTTGGGGCTCTAGAGCTTGAAATATGGCTCAATGGTAGAGCACCTGGCTTGTATGTGCAAGATCCCGGATTCAATCCCCAGCAGCACATTAAAAAAATAATAAATGGGGGCACGGGAGATAGTAGTCTGAGGCATACTGCAACAGCAAGTCTGAAGCAAAAGGCAAGTCACCATATGTTGCATCAGTCCCTTCCACTGAGAACGAGGGACATTGCTCAGCTAGGCTTTGGGGATTTTTAAGGACACACACACAGCAGAACTGGGTGAGCTACTCCCATCATTCACTGACTGGCCTTAAGTTTGCCAGTCTCACCGATTGTGATTCAGTGTAAGAGAAGCTCTCTAGGTGGCCCAGGCCACAGGGAAAGCAGCTCTGTCACTGGACTCATCCTGATCCAGAAGACCCAACACTTTTCAAAGGGTCTGAGAGGCTGTGGATACTTCCTTTGTGGAGAAAAGTGCATCTCTTTTGACAAATAATTATTTCCCTTTTAAGGAAGAGCTCTTGGCTTATGTGGCAATGCTGGCCCTGTTTGCCTTGAAACACCTTCTCGCTGCTCTGCTCTGCGAGGTGACCCAGGAGAAGCTGTGCTTCCTGGCCAGGCCACCTGTATATGTGAATCCTGGTTCAATTTATGCTGGTTGGTTAATTCATTGGTTAATGAGAGACACAGCTGGGAAACTGGAAGATCTCACTAAATTGCCCAGGCTGGCTTTAAACTGGTAATCTTCCTGCCTCAGCCTCCTGTGTAATTGGAATTACAGTCATGTGCTACCACACCCAAATTTGACTTTTTAAGATTCACATATAAGTGAGATCATGTGGTGTCTGTCTTTTATGCCTGGCTTATTTCACTTAATCTGATGGTTTCTGGGTTCATCCGTGTTGTTGCAAATTCTAAGATTTCCCCATTTTTAAGGGAAAACAATAGTCCATCATGCGTAGCTACTACATAGTTTTATCTGTTCATCTGTTGATGGACTCTTAGGTTGATTCCATATTTTGGCTGTTATGAATAATGCTAAGTGAATACAGGAGTATAGGTGTCCTTTGACATACTGATTTCAATTCCTCTGCAAATAGTCCCAGAAGTGGGATGGGTGGATCAGAAGGTAACTGTATTCTTGTTTTTTTAAGGAGCCTGCAAACCATCTCTCATTGTGGTTATACTTAGGGGAGTCTGTAGTTTAGACATGGTCCCAGGAAACACCAATTTCAGGGCAGACCTGAGTAGCAAGGCCCTTAGGCAGTTAGGAACATCTTCTAGAGGGAAGCATCTGCCCCCTCAGCTGCTGGGACTCCTTGTGCTGTGTAGCTACAGCACTAGGAAAGACTTGGTTCTTTGGGGTAACTCACTCCACACCTGAGAATGTGTTTCCGAACACTGATGGAGTGAGGATGAGGGTAGACATCAGGTTCTTGGTGGCAAGGTGATTATATTTATGGAATTGCAAGCATCTGAATTTTTTTCCTCAGTATTGAGGCTTTTCCCTAGGCCCTCACACATAGCAGGCTAGTGCTCTACCACCAAGCTACATTCCTACGCCTTTTCTGTTTTGGTTTGGTTTTGTGGTGGACCCTAAGTTGTCCAGGCTGGCCTTGAATCTGTGATCCTTCTGCCTCAGCCTTCAGAGTAGTTGGAAATATAGGCATGCAACACTGCACCTGGCTGACACACCTACTCTTTATGATAGAAGGGAGTGTCCTTGTGTCAGTGATAACATTGTCATTTTGGAAATGTGAGAATAAGACGACTTGCAGAGTGGCTGCCAAGTAGCCCTGTCCTTCGGCTGTCTGGCTTGTGGGTGCCTCTGCCTTGGGAGCCTGGGGGCAGGGAGCCTGCCTTCCACTGCAAGCCAGGAAGTTGGGGCCCTCCAGCCTCCCCTGAAGCATGGGTGTGGACTCCTGTCCTAGGCGCACTAGGAACAGAGGCACCTTCCCTGGACTTTGCTCTTCTGGTTCTGGAGGGGATTGCATTCCAGAGGAGGGGACAGTGAAGCAGAGCTTTGAAGGCCAAGAATTGCCATAGGCTGGCAAGTTGGGGGTTGGGTGAACATACAGGAATCCAGATGTGAAGACACTTTTTTTGAGCAAGAGAGGAATACGAGGTCTCCCTGTGTAGTCCAGGGTGCTTTGAACTCACTATGGAACCCAGACTGACTTTGAACTCCTGGTGATCTTCCTGCCTCAGCCTCCCAAGTACTGGGATTATAGGCATACACCACCACACCTGGCTAAGAAACTATAACTTGGGTGAAATGATGTTAATTTAATTATGCATGTTGGGGTCAGAGCAGCCTATAAAGGAGTCAGAAGACCCAGGTTCAAATATGAAGCCTGCATGGGGTGACCTTGGACAAGTACCTATGCCTCTGGACCTTGGTCTCTTTCCCACAAAGAGAAACTATTACTAGCGATTTGCCAAGCTCATACAGTGAGGATCAAGTAAAAATGAAGGTACTAATGCCTTTAAATGGAAAAGTTGAAACAAAACTTAGTAATCATGACTAGAGAAATGAATGAGAGACAAAGTCTAGGCTGAGGGAGCCTGAAGAGAATGAAGAGTTTGGAGAAGTAGTCTGATCAGAGCCCGATTTTTGCTGCCTAAAGGGCAAGATAGTTTGAGGGAACAGAGGTTGGTGGGAAGCTTTTCACACCTGAGAGCAGACAGGTGTCAGGAGGAGCAGATGCCCAGCTCGCAAAGGAAGGGCCTCCTCTTTCAAGTCTCCAGAGGGTCTTCCTAACACTTTAGAGTGCTTGTGACAAATGCCTGTGTTACTTGCTTTCTCTAGTTGAGCAATGTCTTCTGTCACATCTTGATTTTTAAGTTTCATCTCAGAAAATAACCCTGACTTCATTTGGTGGGAACTCTGCCAACACTCTACACTTCTTAATGCAGACCATGTTGAACCTGGCCCATCAGCCCTGTGCAGAGAGGGTCAGAGAGGCTTTTGTACCTAGCTGCTGCTGCTGCTGCTGCTGCTGCTGCTGCTGCTGCTGCTTCTTCTTCTTCTTCTTCTTCTTCTTCTTCTTCTTCTTCTTCTTCTTCTTCTTCTTCTTCTTCTTCTTCTTCTTCTTCTCCTTCTTCTTCTTCTTCTCCTTCCTCTTCTTCTTCTCCTTCCTCTTCCTCTCCTCCTTCCTCTCCTCCTTCCTCTTCCTCTCCTTCTCCTTCCTCTTCCTCTCCTTCTCCTTCCTCTTCCTCTCTTTCTCCTTCCTCTTCCTCTCCTTCTCCTCTACTTTCTTCTTCTTTTTTTTTTGTTACAGGGAATTGAACCCAGGACCTCACTCTTGCCAAACAGATGCTGTGCCACAGAGCTATATCCCCAGCCACCAGCAGCTTCTTAACATTCTTTATCCAAACGTTATCACCTGGATGATCCTCAGAACTTCAAGGTCATCATACCCAAGCAGATTTCCTCACTTTTCTTAACCAATCCTTCCTTCTCCTTTGCCTGTCCATCTTGGCCTCCCCTTCCTGGCCACCGTATTGGGCACTGCCTTCCTGTTTGCATCCCAAGCTGTTGCTAGAGCCTCACAATGCAGGGAGCCTTTGGACAGTCACCAGTGATACAGTCGAAGCTGTGACTACCTGCAAGTGACTCCAGAGTCTGAGACCTCCTTGGAAGGGAGTCACTGCCCACCACATAGAACCAAACAGTGTCTCAAAGTGCAGCAGGAATCCAAAGTGCAGATTGCTCACCAACTAGGAAATGAGTCATTCAGCCTGAGAGATCTCACCCTCAACCCAAAAAGTGATGTCCCTGAGCAGAGATTCTGAAAAGCACAAAAGCACCCTTCATATCCACCAAGGATCCATTCTGTGCCTTCTGAAACCCCTATGGAGCCCCTCCTTCCTGCTCCCCTGGCCCCAAGTAGACTGACCCATCCTTGGACTTAGGCAGGGACTCCAGCTTCTCCTGCCTTTCCATGATGAAGTCCGTGCACGCACGCATGCACGTACACACACACACACGCACACGCACGCACGCACGAGCGCAACTTCTCAGTCCTCTGGAACTAGCCGCCTGGCCCTGCAGAATCGGGGCTGAGCTCCTCGGCCTGGCTCTACACCCTCACAGTCAGTCCGGCAGCTCTTTCTCTGCCTTCTGTTTCCACCTTTTCCTCTGCAGTGCTGCCTGCCTTTTTCCAGCCGGATCTATCTGTGTGGTTACTTGTGTTGGAGAGACTAGTCCATGTCATATGCTTTTTCAATTTTGTCAGTGTCACCATCATCCAGTGACCCTTACTAATAATCCACACTACAAATGGTCAGCAAAGAATAAGACCGTAAGTGCAGAGCTCAGGGTTCCCATGGTACAAATTCCTGGCATAGGTGCAAGAGGAAGATGGGGACCCTGGCCAAGTGTCTCTGCACCAATGGGACAACCCTGGAGCGAGGCAGTATCTGTCCCCTAGCTGAGTCATCCCTGCTGAGCTGGCCAAGCTGGTGTGAGCAGGGTCACCTTCCAGCAAAGGAGTTCTCCTACCCACTGGCTGGGAAATTCTAGGGGTGACAGGGCTTTGATGGACCAGCTCAGGCACTGATGTGAGACAAGTACAGGAAAGGAAATGGGTCACATCCTTGATCTGGGCCCAGAGCTGGCCTCTCTGTGAACCCAGACTCTGGCCTTAGGATTTAGGGAAGGGCAGAAGACACCAGAAGTCAAGAAGAGCACAGGACCCATAATGAAAGGGAAAGGCAGATGAGAACAGAAAGCTAAGCAGCTGCCATGCAGAATGTCTTCCTGAAAATGACTGACTCCTTTTCCCTCTCTCATGTTATAAATGAGCCCAGGATTTTACTTTTATTCAAGTATGGTAAGGCCAACTTTCTTTAGGGGAAAAATAGTTTGCTGCTGGGCATGGTGATGCACACCTATAAATAATCTCCCCATTGGAGGGGCTGAGATAGGAGGATTGCAAATTTTAGACCAGCCTAGACTACACAGCAAGATTCTGCCTCACACCCTAAGAAAAAAGGAAAGGAAAAAGAGGGAAAAGCCATTTGTTAGGGTTCCAAAGAGGAGGCCTGCAGAGTACCCCATGCCAAGAAGGAAAGTCCATAGCTGCCTGTTACCTGCCCCGGGGAGTTGGGGCACATAGCGTTCCAGGTTGCTGGGCAAGGTAGAAGGGATGAGGTATGGATGCAGGTTTGTGTAGGACAGGTGAACACACAGGCAGAGGACTGCAGTCTCCAGAGATTAGCTAACCCTGACATGGAGGCTGTCAGAAGCTAAACAGCAAGCTCAACAGCCTGTAAAATGTACCAGAACCCTGGAGTGGCTGCGGGGCTGTCACCTCTCTGTAACCCCTCCTTAGAAGAAGCTAGGGCAAGAAGGCCTAATGAGCAGTGACAGCAGGGTGCTCCCACATCCCTCAAGTGAAAACTTACACTGCCACCTTGCCTAGGCTTCAATTCTACTTCATTGGTTACTGCTGCATGACCTCGAGCAAGGAGCTTCTCTCTGAGCGGAGGACTGTGCAGACCATTTAGGCTTCTCTGTGCCACTGCCTCTGATGCCACTGGAGCCACCTGGAGGGTGCTGGCTCCACCCAGGCCTTCCGAGACCCAGGCCTGGGCCACACACAGAAAGCTGTGAGTAGTTGGCAAGACCAAGAGAAGTGACTGTCTCACAGTGATGTTTCAGGTGATGGTAGAGAGACGCTGGAGCAAGGTCACAGCACTCCAGGCTGGCAGAAACCAATACTTGCCCTCAGGAAGGCCAGTAGCACTGGGTGGACACTCACCATTACAGCTGAAAAGTGGGCTGGGAAGGCCACAACACAGAGTGGCCCCAAAGCGTGAGATGCCTTTGTTGGTGCCACACCCAGGAGGCTGGCACCTCTTGACTATCCACAGATCCGCTGTCACCCTTACACTGAAGTCAGGGGATGACAAAAGTTTAAACACATAACACACAGTATGTTCTGCCCTTTTGGGTTTAGGATGAGAAATAAATTCACAATCACAAAAGAAAATGGAAATGTCTTATCTTTTTCAAGTCAACAGGGACTTTGTCCCTGTCTATTCTAGGCTAGAAAATGGACTATTTATCTAGGGAAGACTGGACTTTTGTTTTTTGGTTTTTTGATATGAGATGGTCTTACTACATAGTGTAGGCTGGCCTCAGACTCACAACAATCCTCCTGCCTCAGCCTTCCAGTGCTGGGATTATAGGCACATGCCATACAAAACTGGAAATTTTAGAGTAGTCTTGTTTCTCTTGGTCATCTACCTGCAGATTCCACAAATGCTAAAAGTCTAGAATTCCTCTCCTGGAATCACCCTGATCCTGATGACGCCCCTGCACAGGGAGATTTGCAGATTTTCTCAAGACAGAAAACATTCCACCAACGTGATTTCATAGAACATTGTGGCCAGCACCCTTGTCACCCCGCCTGCCAGCCAGTACTGTGAATGCATAAATCCAACCTCAGGCCCTGGGGCCCCGTTTCTACAATGCTTGGCTCATCCCGCCCAGGCTTTCTTGAAGAAAGCAAAATCAAACCCTCCCACATGCCTTTAAAAATGTACACTAGAAACTCCAGTTGTCGTAGTAACATTTTCACGCTGCCTCGGTGTCTTTTATGTATTTTGGTGCTGATGGACCATCAGTTACCATGAGAACAGGAGTAGCTTTAAACAAAGCGAATTCAGTGCTTTGTGCCTTGGAAAAAACAAAACCCATGTCCTGAGGGACAGCCTGGCCGGCAGAGAGCTCAACAACAGGACACTGGCAAGTCTTGCTGTTGGACCTGGAAACCATAGATTTTGTTACATATGGTGTTTGAATTTTGTTTTGAAGAATATATGCTTTATTGATTGGTCCGTTGATTGACTCAGTTGCTTTATGCAATCCTCAGGCCATTAGTTTTGAAGGCAAATTACTACCTTCACCTTTGAGCACAGCTAACGCCTCCACAAAATCATGATCATACTTCCCCGTCCTGACACCATAGCCACTCGTGACAGGTGGCGCCACCCTGACCTGGTGTCCTTGTTGTTTCAGACCCAAGGTCTGTGTGTCCATCCTTCCTTCAAAGGCGACTGCGAAAACTGTAAGGTCTTTTGAATTCAAGGACATAACATGTGTTCCTGCAGCACTCGGCATAGTGCTGTTTGTTAGCTGTTTTGACTATAAGCTTTTTATTCCGATGTAAGAATTAAGTTTTAGCTGACAATTTAAATACTTAACTCCACATGATTTATGTGTGGAAACATGAGTGAAAGTAGGAAGAAACCAAACCAACAGTCTGAATGGCAGCCTGTGTCAATGGCATGTTCTTTAATTTGGGCACTAAGATGGCTTGTATAGTTACCATATGCTAGGTACTGGGCTATACTTAAGACATTATTATTATTATTTTGAGGCAGGGTCTCAGTATGTGTCCCATGCTGGCCTCAAATTTGTGGCAATCCTCTTGTCTCAGCTTCCCAAGCGTTGGGATTATAGGAGTATACCACCACTCCCAACACATTATTATTTCATTTAATTCCCATAATATCGGCCAGGGATTTAGCTCAGTGGCCTAAATGCCTGCCTGGCAAGTGCGAGATTGTGAGTTCGATCCCGGGTACCAAAAAAAAAAAAAAAGAAATCCCATAATATCCTATCAGGTAAGGTCTTTTTTGGCACTTCAATTTTACAATTGAGAAAACAGTCACAGATAAATTAGACAGTTTTTTTTTTTTTTATCAGTACTGGGGATCAAACCCATGACCACCTGCTTGCAAGGCAGGTGCTTATGCCGCTGAGCTAAATCCCCAGCCCCTAAACTTTTTATCAGATTTTTTTTTTTCCTCTGGTACCAGGGATTGAACTCACAACCTTAGGCTTGCCAGGCAAGAGCTTATGCTGCTGAGCTAAATCCCCAGCCCCCTTAGACAGCTTTAGCCCAAGGTCACACATCTATTTATCCAGGGCAAGCCTTGCTTTGTAACCCATGACTTAACTCCCAAGCCTAGAAATCTGCTTTCTATAAAGCCACAGCTAAGTGGCTGGTTTTGCACATCTGTGCAAACTCAAGTGACAGATGGTCGACATGTCTGTGTGTAGCTGTTCAGTCAGTGGGTGCTGTCTGTCTGCACTGCCACACTGCTCACCCGTCTAGGTAGAAGCAAACCCAGGACTCACTATGAGATTTGAGTCACTACAATACTACAATGATGCCATAAATCAATCCTGGTCCTTTGGAAAACAGCACCTTCCACTTCTTTTAGATGAGAAAACACACATACACACAATTTGTTTTCATATTGTAGACTGGACCCAGGGCCTTGTGTATGTTAAACACACACTCTATCCAGCTACATCCCTGGGCCCCAGATGCATTTTTTAAAACACTTGACTAGGCTTTGTAAACTGACATTCTATAGTGCTGAGTGATGTGGTAGAGAGTACAATCAAACTCTAGGCACACAGGCAGGCTCTATTGATGGTGAAAATCCTGCAAATTAATACAGTGCATGCTTATTTTTGTTGTTGTTGTTGTTGTTTTAGACAGGGTCTTACTTTGTAGCCCAGGCTAGTCCTGAACTTGTAGCAATCCTCCTGCCTCAGCTTCCCAAATACGGCAATTGCAGGCATTTGCCATAATGCCTGGCTTAATGTAGTATACTTCTGCATGCTCCATTTAAGTAAAAAATGAGGAAGAGGAGGAGGAGGAAAAGATGGAGGAGGAGGGGAAGGAAGAGAAAAGAAGTCCTATAAAAAGATTACTTGCCCCTAGTATTGGGGATTAAACCTTGGGGTGCAGTACCACCAACCTACATGTCCAGCATATTTTTCTCTTTTGAGAAAGAATCTTGCAGGAGACCCAGCTTCTTTGCTTTATGAGGGAAGGACATGAAACAAGCCTGCAGGTTGCAAGGGTGCCATGGGTGCGGTGTGGAAGGAGCAGGGTTCCTGTCCTGAGGGATCCCCTTCACCCAAGGATGCTTCTTCTGCACCTGCTGCCTGTCCCCTCTCAATCTCTGCTAGAGATCTAAAACGAAGTGTGGATTTTCAATTTTGTATTAGAGTAAAACATAGACAACCTAAACCTTAGCATTTTAGCCATTTGAAGGGTACCATTTAGTGGCAGTAACAGACTCACATTGTGTTACTGCCACCACTCCCATCTCTCAGCCCTGTGTATCTTCCCAAACTCAAATTCTGCCCAGTAGACAGAAACTTCCTCCCCAGCCCCACTGACTGCTAGTCTATCTCTGAGACTCTACCTGTTTTAGATACTTACACAAATCAATCTATAATATTTGTCTTTTTGTGTCTGGCTTATTTCAGTTAGCATGTTTTAAAGAGGCTCATTCAAGCTGTAACACGAGAATTCCATCCATTTTTGATTTGATTTTTTTGAGACAGGGTCTCTCTATTAGTTCAAGCTGGCCTTGAACTTCAGATAATCCTCCTGGCTCAGCCTCCTGACATTGGGATTACAGATGTGGACCCACCACAACCAAATGGAGAATTTCATTCATTTTTAAGACTAGATAATATTCTATTGTAGGTCAGGCATGATGGTGCATGCCTGTCATCCCAGGCTTGATGTAAATGTTTTGTGTGTATACAAGTATGTATTATATTATTATTCTATATAGTGTGCAGAGACAAATGCAACAGAATGTTAATTTACAAATCTAGGTCAATGGTTCTTGAGTGGGAGTGATTCTCATCTCGTGGGGGATATCTGGCAAAGTGGAAACATGTGGCTGTCACTGCAGCCAAGTGTGCTGCAGTGTCTGGCAGGTGGGAGGGAGGCTGGCAGCAGAGGCACCTCAGCAGGGTGTTGCCAGATGCCCCAGGACCCTGGGGCAGGGGCAGCCTGTAGTGAGAGACCATCCAGCCCAAAATGTCAAGGCCAAGGTTGGGAGCCCCACTCTAGGCAAAGGGCCTGGGTACTCACTGTATTTTCTTTCAAACTTTTTATAGGTTTGAAAATTTTTAAAACACAAAATGGGAAGCTGGGTCTGGTGGCACACACTGGTATTTCTAGCACTCAATAGGCAAAGTCAGGAGGAAAGCAACAAAATATTCAAAGTTGGTTAAAATAAATAAATCAAAAATGACAGCAGAAAAATGTGTGTGACAGAAAAATGAGGAAGCAAATAAAATTGAAAGCAGAAGTGAATTTTTTCTAGGATCTTGACCAGAAAGGGAGACAGGAAATGAATGTGAGTGTCCACGACCACACAGTCAGGACACTGCCAGGCCCACAGGACTCACTCTGGACGTCCCTGTTCAGTAATACCTGACCCATTCCACCCCTTGAGCACAGCTGGGGGGCGAGTGGGAGGCACTGCGACTGCTCCCCCATTGCTGCTGCAACAGAGCTGGGCCCCACAAAAGGATGGGGTGTCCATCAGTTCCTTGCTCCTGTCACATTCCAAAAAAGACGGAGCTTACTTTGAAGCTGAAGTTCAAAGCAAGCCAAAAAAAGGACCACAAAGTGGAGCTGGAGCTGTGGGAAAGCAGAAAACTACAGCAAGCACCCTTGCAAGGTGCAGGGGTGACAGGTGGAGATGGAGGGCCAAATGTTCAGCCTGCAGAATCCCTGGTCTCACCACCACCGCACAAAAAGGAAGAATCACAACCCTGCTGCTGAGGTCCTCAGCACTAAAAGGGATCCTGGATACCTCAAGGGCTGGCCCCGAGGCATCCAATTTAAATTAATTACAAGGAAATCAAATCAGTTCAGTTCTCTAGTTGCACAGACACATTCCACGAGCTCAACAAGTTGATCCTGCCTATCAGACTGGACAGAGCACATATACTTATTTTAGTTTTTGAGACAGGGTCTTAGTGTAGGCTGGTCTTGCATTCACATGTAGCTCAAGCTGGCCTTGAACTCACAGCAATCCTCCTGCCCCAGCTTCTGGAGTGCTGGGAACACAGGCATGTACCACCACACAGGTCCTTTTACTCACTTGCTGATGTGTCCAGCAAGCTCACCAAACCAGTGACACTCTTAAGTCTTCACCATGGTCTGCAACTAAGTCTGAGCCAAGAGCTAAAAGAAAATGACAGGGGCTAGGGATTTAGCTATGCGGCTCAAGCACTTACCTGGTAAGTGTGGGGTCATGAGCTTGATCCCTGGTACCAAAAAACAAAACAAAACAAAAAATTAAAAAAAAAAAAAAAAAGAAAATGAGAGAAAATATTTTCTGGTCAGGTGTGGTGATATATAGCTGTAATCCCAGCAGTTAGGAGGCTGAGGCAGAGGGATTGCTGTGAGTTCAAGACCAGCTTGGGTTACATAGAGAGTTTAAGGTCATCCTGAAGTACTCAGCAAGATCTTATCTCAAAAAACAAAAATCTTTTTCAATTAAAAAAACAAAAACAAAGGAAGGTAAGAGCACTTGCCTAGTATGCACAAAGCCCAGAGGGCTGTTTAAGGAAAGCCCAAGCATGTGCTGTGCCTTCTCTAATAACAAAACCCCTTTGGCAAAAAAAAAAAAAAAAAAAGCAACTCATGCAAACTGGACCTGCCTTTCCAGAACAAGGTTTAATTCCGACACAGAATTATGATGATAGCTTTTAAAAGTCCTATGAATTCCACCACATTATGTAGGGATTACTCAAGACTTGCTTCCCTTAACTCTTGAAAAACTTCCCCTTAGTTATACATGGGTTAACTGAGGAAGTAAAAGGCATTTTAAAATCCTAATTTACCACCGAAAAGGACATGGAGCTTGCACTTCAAAATTTCTTCAGTAAAGTCTATTTTGCTTACAGTCATCATCCCGTTATCCCCATTGCTCTCCTCCTAGGTCTTGTTCCTGCCCTTTTTCCCCTTGGGCGCACCAGGCCAGCGGAAACCACGCAGGTGCAGGCAGTCAGTTGCGTTGTGCGCGATGTAGTACAGGTTCAGCATGGCAGCCGGGCTCAGGATGTCCACTTCGGGCTTCTTCTGCTTCTTCCCGTGTGTCCTTCCTGTGCCTTTGCCTTTCTTCCCTTTACCAGGCTGTTGAGACAAATACAAATGCAGTGGAGTGGGGAGTTAATTTCTGTAAATTTGACATGATTTCTCACATTTCCTAAATTGCATTTAGGAAAAAAAAAAGTTCTGAAGGGAAAAAAATCTAAACAGCAACAACAAAAAGTTCACACGGAATGGAAGCTGTCAATGTGACAAGTGTTAATTGAACATCTTTTATTAAGAAACCTAACCTAATGCTAGGTATGCCTTTGATTGCATTGATATTTTTGTTACTGTTTTGTTTTATTTTTGAAACAGGGTTTTGCTATGCAGTTCAGGCTGTCCTTGAACTCACTATATAGTCCAGATTGGTCTTGTGGCGATCCTCCTGCCTCAGCTTCCTGAGTGTTGGGACTACAGGCATGTGCAATGGTGCCCTGCAGCTTTATTTTTCTTGCATTATCAATCACACTTGATCTACGTGGAATAACTGCATCACTGAGTGTGAGAATGTGTGTGTCTCTAAAATGGTGTAAGAACAAAAAAATCATATAAATATTTGACATTTTTATTCAAAGTTCTCATCTCTTTACAGAAATCGGCAAACTGATTCTAAAAGTTATATAGAAATGCAAAGGCATAAAGGTCCAACATTTTTATTTAAAGTTCTGGTTTTTGTAAAAGTTTCTAAAATTCATATAGAAATAAAAGGGACTTTGAAGAGGGAAAGAAGAGTTGGCACACTAACACTACCTTATTTCAAAGGTCATTATAAAGCTGCAGTATCAAGATAGTACAGTAGTGGTGTCAAGAGAGATAAATCGATCAATGGAACAGAATAAAAAGTCCAGAAACAGGTATACACATGTAAGAACAACTGATTTTCAATAAAAGTATAAAGTAACTCAGTGAAGCAAGGATAATCTTTTCTACATGTGGTGCTCTGTAATGAATAACCATTTGCAAAAAAAAAAAAAACCCTAAATCAATATTTGTATTATATTAAAAGATTGCCTCAAAATGGATCATAGACCTAGACATAAATCAAAAAGTATAAAACTGTAAGAAAAAACAGAAAAAGACTTTTGTGGCCTTAAGGCAGGCAAAGATTTCTTGGATATGACACCAAAAGTACAACTCATGAAAAACAAGTATATAAGCTTACCATCACGACAATTATGCACAGTTGGGAGTGTTGGGGCTCTAACCCTAACACTGTAATCCCAGCACTTGGGAGGCTGAGGCACGAGGCGTACCATAAATTCAAGGGCAGCCTGCACTACATAGTGAAATCCTGTCTCAAACATTTAAAAAAAAATCACACAAGTAACAGAAATCAGTCCCCAAAATGATATTTATTATGTATTGAACTCTGTAAAATCCTAGAAATGACAAAGTAGAGACAGAAAGCAGTTGATCAGTGGCTGCCTAGTGGAGCAAGACAAAGGGCTGACTACAAAGGAGCACATGGAAACTTCCAGGGTGATGGAAGTCTATTATCTTGGTGGGGGCACTGAGGGAACCCAGGGCTTTCACACGGAGCTATATCTCCAATTTTTTTTTAAATTTTGAGACAGAGCTTCACCATGCCCTAAACCAAATTCAGAATGGATCAAAGACCTGAATATTAAAACAGAAACATTAAATCTGCTGGAAGATAGAAAAGGTAAAAACTCTTGAAAACATTGGTGTAGGCAGACTACGACTAAAACTCCAATTGCACAGGAACTATTAAAAAAGAATCAATAATTCAGGCTGGGGATTTAGCTCAGCTGCTTAAGCGCCTGCCTGGCAAGCACAAGGTCATGAGTTCGATCAGGATCCCCAGTACCAAAAAAAAAAAAAAAAAATCAATAACTGGGATCTCATCTTATTGGAAAGTTTTTGCACAGCAAGAAAAACCACCAACAGAGTGAAAAGACAACCCACAAAGTGGGAAAAAATGTTTGCCAGCTGTTGTTCAAACAAAGGATTACTATCAAGAACATATGAACAACTCAAAAAATCAGACCTCCCAAATTTAAAGACCCAACCCAAAAATGGGCATCTGAGATGAATACACACTTCTCAGACAGAGAAATACAAACAGCAAATAAATAGGTGAAAAAACGTTCAACATCATTGGTCATTCGAGAGACGCAAATTAAAACAACTCTGAGATTCCCTCTTACCCTAGAAAGAATGGCTATTATCAAACCAACCAGTAACAAATGCTGAAAGGGGCTGCAGGGAAAAAGGAACCCTTTTCCACTGCTGGTAGACGTGTAGACTAGTGTAGCCACTGTGGAAATCAGTATGGAGATTCCTCAAAAACCTAAAACTAGAGGTCCCATTCCACCCAGCTATTCCCTCTGGGTATCTTCCCAAAAGAATTAAAAACATCATACCATAGCGACATATGTGCACTCATGCTTATAGCAGCACAATTTGTAATAGCCAGATCTTGGAAACAACCTAAATGCCCATCAATGGAGGAATGGATTTAAAAAATGTGGTATTTTTATACAGTGGAGCAGTCACAAAGGACAAACTTGAGACTTACAGGTAAATGGATGCAACTAGAGACCATACTTTTTTTTTTTTTTTGTCTTTTTGAGACAGGTTCTCTATGCAGTTCAGGCTGGCCTTGAGCTCACTTTGTAGCCCAGGCTGGTCTCGAACTCGCAATGATCCTTCTGCCTCAGCCTCCCGAGTGCTGGGATTACAGGTGTGAGTCACCACACCTGGCTGAGACCATACTTATAAGTGAAATAAATCAGACTTGCATGTGTAAACATTGTATTGTCTCCCTAGTGTGAGAAACTGAAAGAAATGTATGCATATAAATATATATGTATATAAATGAATATATATATGTGATAGTTTTACTAATTTCTCTTAGTTCACTGAAAAGAAAGGTTTGTGTTAATACTATTTGGATGATTAAATGCTGATATCTCATACTCTGAGTAACCAAAGGTAACAATAAGTAATGTATTAACCATTGTTACCCTTTAATTATCATGTTTTGAAATTTTTTTTCCCTTAAAAATTTTTTTTTTCTTTTGAGATAGGATTGGTAAGTCACTACACTGCCCAGCTGGGCTTGAGATTACAATTCTCCTGCTTCAGTCTCCCAGAATGCTGGGACTACAAGTGTGTACCACAATGATCAGATAAATTTATTACCTTAATAGCAGTGCTGGCTGAATGAACTGAAATGTATGTCAAACTTATCAAATTGTACATTTTAAGAATTTTAAACAAATACAATTTATTGCATATTGACTTTTTTCTTTTTGAGACAGCGTTTCTCTATGTAGCCCAGGCTGGTCTCAAACTCACATCACTCCTCCTGCTTCGGCCTCCCAGAGTGCTGGGATTACAGGCATGTGCCACCACACCCAGCTTTGCATACTGATTAAACTTTGTAAGTCTGTAAGCTGTCACAGGGTAGCAGAGTTAACATTTGTGGTTTCTGGACCCTTCCCATTCTTTTGGCTGCCTCTTGGCTATTCCAGGACTCAGAACACAGGTCCCAACTTAAACCTGGCTAACTGTAAGGCAGGCCTTTCACTTGGCTCTGGCTGCTCTGGTCTTGTTTCTAGTTCCCGTTTTAACAATCTTCTCTCAGTGTAGGCCTTACATACAGTCAAAGGGAGATAATTTGTGTTCTTCTCTCCCACCTGGCTTCTGCTCTCTAGAAAAATGTGACACAGTGACTATCCTGTCTAAAATGAGGGTCACCATGTAGTTTACTGTCTAAACAGGGACAAATCAACTAACATGAATGAATACAAACCAGGACCATCCAAGCAATGGTCTTCCCATCTAAGAACCTCCCTGCAGTATTACTGTTTCCTTACCTTAAGCACTTTTCACTATTTAACAGTGATTGTTTATGTGTTTATTGTCTGTTTCCTAGTCAGAGTTTTTAATCTGTTCTTTTTTTTTTTTTTTTTTTGGTACCAGGGATTGAATTCATGACTCCGCGTTTGCAAGGCAGGCACTTATGCTACTGAGCTAAATCCCTAGCCCTTACCTGTACTTCTTAACTGAATTCCCTGTTCTAGATCAAAATCTGACACACAGTAGAGATGAATAAATATTTGCTGCATGAATAAACTCTAACTCAGATGCAATGCTAGGAAAGGAGTTAGAAAATTAACATGGATTTCTGCTTTTCTGGATTGACTTCAAGATGCTTCCTTTATCTGTTCAACAAATATTTAACAAGCACCTGCAGTGTACCAGGCCCTGTATTAGATGCAGAGTAAAGCAGATCTGAGGTACTTGCTCATGATGCTGGCAGTCCACTGAGGGGAAAAGGTATCAGCCACCTAATCACAAATACCATTTACTCACCAACTGTGCTGGGAAGGAGAAGCCGAGAACATGGCATCATGACAGCACAGGATGGACAGGGACAGCAGGTTAAGGTCCCTAAAGAGTGGGCAGAGGGTGGAGAATTCTTAGGCATGGCAAACAGCCTCTGAAGTTGGAAATGCAAAGTTGAAGGAACCAAGAAAGCAAACATGGTCAGCATGGCCAGCCTGCAGGGAACCAGGGGACCACTGGGAAGAGCTGGTTGGGAAAGACAGGAAAGGTCAGGCCTGCATACTGTTAACTACCATGCTGGACCTCTAGCCAAGGAGCAGAGGGAAGCTATTAACTTAAAGGGTTTTGTAAACCATTCTGCTCCCATTCTCTCACTCCTGAAAGAAAACGGCAGTACCAACCAGGTAAGGTAACCCTGGAAAAACTCTCCACTAAAATCAAGAGTACTTGGGACTTCTATACTGAGGAACTGGAAAGACCACAGAGACCAAATGCCTTTCTACACCACAATCTAATGGGACAAGGAGCAAGGCTTTCATGGCAAAGCACCTTAAACTGAGACCCCAAGGGCTACTGGCACTCAAGGAGTAAGATGAAATAGGAGGGACTTGTGAGCTGAGTCTTAAAAAGAAGAGCAAGCCAGGCCTGGTGGTGCACATCTGTGATCCCAGTAATTGGGAGGCTGAGGCAGGAGGATGACCACAAGTTTAAGGGCAGTCTGGGCTAGATAGTGAGTTCAAGGCCAGCCTTGAACTACACAGCGCGACCCTGTCTCAAAACAAAGCAATAGCTTCGGATGGACCAGGGGCAGGAAGCTTTTAGAAGAACATGGGTCTACTGTAGAACACGTATTTGGTTTCTTAAGCAGGAAGATAATATGGTAGATAAAACACAAGAGATTGGAGGGTGGGGAGGAGGTCGAAAATGCCTGTGTGAGGACTGAGAAACAGGTCTGTGACAGCCAGCAGTTCAATGGTGAGAAAAGAGAACACTTTCTACCCCAACCCCAAATTCCCATTCCTGCTTTGGGGGATTGAACTCAGCGTTTCATCCCCAGCGCCTTCCCTCTTTTCGGTTTTTGAGAAAGGGTCTAGTTAAATCACTAACTTGTTCAAGGTGGGCTCGAAATTTCGATCCTCCTGCCTCAGTTTCCCAGAGTGCCTGGGTTTGCAGGCGTGCACCACCACACGCGGCTACTTTCTCCTTTGGAGTCTGCAGACTCCTGCAGGGCAGCGGCAGGTGCAGCCAAGCGCGGGGCACTCCCGGAGGTCTGGTACCGAGTCCTGGGCTTCCACGCCGCGGCCCTCCCCACACTGGCGCATCTTCCAGGCGCGGACGGCGCCCCGCGGAGTCCCGGGAAAGGGGCTCAGCCCGCAGCCGTAGGCGACCCGGGGTTCTCCCCACTGGGTCCCGGGCCTCTGGAGCTCAGCGGGTCGGACCCGCCCACCTACAGCGTCAGCCCCGGAACCTCCCCGTCGGGCGGGCAAGATTACCATGGCCGCCTACGTCCCACCGCGCGGGTGCCTGTGGCCTCGGCTCCCGACCCCGGCCGCAGGGGTGATCAGCCGCCGACCGGACCGGGCGCCTGGAGGTCTGCGGGCCCTGAGGGGACCGAGCTGTGCAGCCCCGCGTGCCACCCCGTACCGAAGCGCGCGCCCGGAGGCCGCCCTGCCCCGCGCACCAACGGAGCCTGCGCGCACCTGTCGCTCACCGTTGCCGAGACGACGGGGGCGGGGCGAGCCGTGGACTGTGCGGGCCGCGGCGGAGCTGGCGAGGCGGAAGAGCTCGGTTGACGTCTGCTCTCCGCTCTTCTGTGAGAGGCCGCGTGGGATCCCACGAGCGCTTGTGGAAAACTGAAATAGAGACTTTGAGGGGCCACACGAGACTAGCTTGCAGGAGAGGTGTGGGAGGTCTGAATCCGGGTGGGAGGTCTGAATCCGGGTGGATGGGACAAGGGTAGGTCTAGTAGGAATGATTCTGCCTCCGGCGCTGCGAGTTTGTCCTCGCTGCCTCCGCCAGGCGGGGGAGAGGCTTCTCATTCCTTTTTCACTTTTGTCACTCATTTTTATTCAACGAGCAGATGTGACATGTCTGCCCTGTGTTTGACTCCCCTCTAGGCCTTAGAAGTGGGACCTGAGCGAGGCGTGAGACAGAGCTCTTATCCTTAAGGCTGAAGGGGTAAAGCGGGGGGGGGGGGGGGG
>PVLA01007722.1:0-63981 GCA_004027455.1 Hydrochoerus hydrochaeris | reverse complement strand
GCTCGCGTAGACTGATGATTGGAAAAGCCTCTCTGAGGAGGGAAAGTAGAAGCTGAGACCGGAACAAGAAGTAGGCAGGAGGCGTTGTGGGGGGAGCTTCTACAAACCATCGCAGACAGTAAGGAGATTTTAAAACTTCAGCTCTTAGGAATCTCAGCCTTTTCCATCCAAAACACTTCTCAACAGCATTCAGGAAGCCGAGGGAGCTTCACTCATGTGTCCTCTACCCAGAATGCACTCTCCTCCTTGCCCATCTGAAGCCTGCTCACCTCAGGTTTGAGTCTAACCTGGGCTCCATAGAGAGTTTAAGACTGGACGACTGTAAGTGAGATCTTATGTCAATAAATAAAACACTTCTCTTAACAAATGTGCATCCTTCTCTCTTTTGGACAATGGCATTGGTAGCTGTGTAGGCACCCCAGCTGTGAACTGCTGTCTTTGAACCTTTTCTCCTACCTGGAGCTCTCTCATAGGCACCTGTCTGAGCCACCTCCTGACTTCCTTAGGTCTCTGGCCTGTGCCGCCTGCTCCTAACCGTGCAGACTCACACTGTCAGTGTGGCATCCATCACTCCTTGCCTGGTCCCATTTCCCTCTCCCCTGGATCACCACCCTGTTTGGGCTGGTACCGTCACTTTCTTGGGCTATGGCAGGGATCCTCTGACCATCTGTGCTGCACCTTAGTCTTCTGAGCGCTGACCTGTACTCTAAAGCACAGGTTCAATACTGTGTCGCTCGTTTTCAAAAGTTGCCCATGACCTTCCCACAAAGGAAGTACTTCCTGGGATGGCACCTTGGCTTTTCATAGTCCTAGTTTGGGCTGCCTTTCTGGCTTTTTTTTTAGCTGGCCCTGCACACTCTGTCCTTGGGATCCTTTGTGTTGTCACACTCTCAGCATTGCTCGTATACCTTCTATCCAGAATACCCCCTCCTCCCTGCCCATCTGAAATCTGCTCAGCCTTCAGTCCTGGGCAGACTGTATGTCTCTGGGAACTCGTTAATCACTAGCAACACTTTGTGCCCATTAAACTTGGCCTAAGTCTCCGGCATGGCACTTCTTACCTCACATAGTTAGGTACAATGTCTTTTACTTCTTTTCCACAAAAATCAACTTCCTTTAAGCTCATCATTGTATGCTACCATAGCAGTGATAGAAATGGAATAATTTTCTTTCTTCTTTTTTATTTTAAGAAGTGGTTGTGGGCCTCACAAGCCCCTGCCGCTCCAGGGCGAGAATTATCGGTGTTTCCTGAGCTCTGCACCATGTTGGAACTTGGGGCACTGGGAGAACAGGCAGCCATCTCGCTGCCCTAGTGAGCAGCTGCCAGTGCGTGGATTAAGAATCAAACATTGATCCATCCCTCCTCCCTTAGCAAGTGGAGCCGGAGGCCTGAGTATCTCTTGGGAGGATGAATGTATGCAGTGTGGCAAGTAAGGAGGATTTCCTTCTACCATCTCTTTGAAGGCAAATATTTTTATCACTGTTTTGCTCAGTTCTGATTAATGGTACTGCTCTATTCAATATTCTGTTTTTAAAAGTTTGGTATTTCCTTCCATTTTGCTCTACCTGATTGAAAGAACAGCTAATGTGAACAGAACAGGATGTACTATTATGCCTATTGCTGTTGTCCTGGTGACCTGCTGTGAGGTTCTGTGCTAATTTCGCTGCACTGTCTCAGATGGCTCTGATCCATCTTATTCTGCTGTATTTTGCTACCTTCAAAAAAAAAATAGAGGGCTGGGGATTTTGCTCAGCGGCCTAAGTGCCTGCCTTGCAAGTGCAAGGTCATGAGTTCCATCCCGGTACCAAAAAAAAAAAAAAAAAAAGATAACTAACAAAATACCTCCAAAAAACCCCCAATTCCACCAAAGCTGATCCATGGGGCATGGAGGCGGAGAAACTCAAAAACAAAGCAACAGAATAATATAAGGTGATTAAAAAGTAAATAACAACAAAACAGATCAGTAAGGTACTGAGCAATCTGAAACAGGATATAACTAAACAGATAATGGACTTAAAAAGCAAAAGAAGGGAAAAAAAGTGCTCTAAAGGATATAACTGCATTTATCTTTAAGTGTGTTGGATTGATAACCATGTTGCTAAGTTTTTATTGGATCATTGAACAGAAATGATCACTGTCTGAATGTCCACTTTGTATGCTTTAATTTTGTAACATGAACAACTATGTCTAAGAAGACAACATGTAATTTACCAACTAGTGATTTCTTACTGTTTTTTTCCTCTGAATTTCTGTATTGTTTCAACCCTTTTTTCTGTTTTGCATTTTTTTTCTCTTTAAATAAAATTTAAAAAAGCAAGTGGAATAATTTTCACAATTCAGTTCACCCTGCCAGCCCCAGTTACTCCTTCTGATTGAACTCTGAGCATAAATTAATGATGCCACTGTCCTGCAGTAGTATTTCATTGCTATAGTGAGGTGCCTGGGGCTGGGTTCTTTGTAAAGAAAACATTTATTTAAATCACATTTTTGGAGACAGAAAGATCAGGCAGCCCTGTCATTCTGGCCTCAGGTGATAACCTAATGGTGAATGGTCTCATGGTCAGGCACATTCAAGAAGAAACAGTCACAAGACAGGAAACCAGAGAGAGTCAGAGTCAGACTCACTGTTTTGTAGTACCTGTTCTTATTTTTATTTTTTTATTTTTTGTCTTTTTGAGACAGGGCCTCGCTATGCAGTTCAGGCTGGCCTTGAGCTCACTTTGTAACACAGGCTGGGCTCGAACTCACAATGATCCTCTTGCCTCAGCCTCCCGAGTGCTGGGATTATAGGCATGAGCCACCACGTCTGGTTAGCACCTATTCTTAGGAGAGCTAGTGCTGGGTCCCATGAGAATGACCTTAATCCCTTCTAAGGTCTGTGTCCCCCAATGACTGAACCAACTCCCATGAGGCTCCACCTGCTGAAGGTCCTACCACCTCTTAATCTGGCCACACTGGGCACTAAGCTTCCAACATCTAAATTCTAGAGGACACATTCAGTCCATGGTATTTCACCTAGCACCCCCCAACATTTCCGGAATGTATGCTGTGTTGCTTGTTCATCCAGACTTCAGTCATCACATGCTGCCTTTGTCACTGATACACAGTACCTGACACCTGCAATTTGGAGGGGGAGAGATTTGTTTTGGTCTGGGTTTTCAGTGCATGTTTGCAGGAGAAGAGCATGATGAAAGGCCCTGGGGGGAGGAAAGCTGCTCAGAGCATGGTGGCCAGGCGGCAGATCGAGAAGAGGAGCCAGGAAGGGACATAAACTCTTCCAGGTCACACCCCAGTGACCCGGCTCTTCTGACCAGACCCTGCCTCCCACAGCAAGTCAGCTGTCTTGCTGCCTTGTAAAGCCCCACATGTATGAGGCATCTGGGGACATTCTCGATTTAACCACACAGCACATGCCTGTCTGCCACCTGTGCATTCCAAGTGATGACCAATCTCAAATCCAGTCTTCAGGCCCATGTTCTTCTTGCTGACCCTTACAGGATGCTCCTTTAGTGACATTAGCAACTCCCTCTCAGGATACCCCATATCTGTGATAGAGAGTGACCTGTTTGAGCTCAGTCCTCAGCCCATCTTTTCCTGCACCAGGGCATCTCCCCTCTGTGTCACCTCCCTTCCTCTCAGGCTGCATCATCAGTGGTGCCTCTGCCACACCCTTCATCTTCTCTGACTCACAAGCCTGTCACTGTCACTGATGAGGCCTGGGTGGGTGTCTTTTGGGAATTCACTTGTATGAACACATCCTGTGAGATCCTCATCATGTTAGACCAGACTTTTTTCTTTTTCTTTTTCTTTCTTTTATTTTTTTGAGACAAGGTTTCACTATGTAGCCCAGGCTGGTCTCAAACTTACAGTGATCCTCCTGCTTCAGCCCCCTAAGTACTAGGATTACAGGCATGTGCCACCATGCCAGGCTAGACTTTAATCTTTCAACACTGCAAACAAAAGGTGACATTAAGGGAGTGCATCCAAAAGGCAGTTTGGTTTGTCCATGTCACAGCTTTACTATAGCCAGAGCGAAAGTTTCTGTTTGATTCTGACTTGCACATGAGGTCAGAAAGTGACCTCTCTGGCAGAGTCAGAGCCCCATTGCCTGTCCAGCTCTGCTGTTAACCAGTAGATTATCCAGGAAGGTGCTCTAGACTCAAGGACCAAACTTGTACATTCAGGTCTTGCACTCATTGCTTATTAGTTGTGTGATTTGTGGCAGCTCTTTTTTGTTTTGGTTCTCTGGGAAGGTGATATGATAGAATGAAAGTGAAAGTGGTTTATGAACTTAATGTTTTCCAGTAAACCCTGCTATAAAAGATATAAGCATGCTTTGCTGGGGACAGAGGGGGTGCAAAATTGGCCTAGTGATCAAGATAATTGCAGTGGCAGAACTGTTCTTTGACCAGAGGGAGAAGGCTTCAACTTGGCCCCCTGCAGGAGGCGAGGAGCTGCTGAGGGCAGATTTGGTTATTACGAGGACAGTTTTGCAGGCCAGGGCCAGATTTGCAAGATGGCTTCACTCACCAAATTTGCCATGTACACTTTTCTTTTCTTTTCTTTTCTTTTCTTTTCTTTTCTTTTCTTTTCTTTTCTAAATCACTAGGTGTGGTGCTCAGCATTTTCACACTAAGCACATTCTTCATTTTTGAGACAGTGTCTTACTAAGTTTCCCAGGCTGAGCTTCAGTTTGTGGTGTTTCTGCCTCAGCCTTCCAGAGTGCTAGAATGGCCTGAGCCACCAGACCCTGTGTATGTATGTGCATTTATCATAAATACCAGGCCACTCAAGAGTCATTTAGGGCGTGGGCATGTGGCTCAGTGGCAGAGCACTTGCCTAGCATGTATAAGGCCCTGACAAAGGCCTCGGTTTGAATTGCTTAATGGCTAGGCCTTAAGATAGATGTGTTTCTTCCACAAGAAGCAAGTAAATCCTCCTACGTAAACTGGAAGGAACTGTTAAATTTAGATAACTATTCAACCTCACTTCAGAATAGCACTAGTTAATTTTAGCTATTTGTGAATACACATCCCTATGTCTTCTCTATGAATAGGAAGGCTAACTGTGCTGCTCTTTAAAAAAAAGTTACCAGAATTGAGGCGTACATCCTTAGAAAATCCAAATTTAGAATATTCTGTCACTATCATTCTTAGAAATCACACTTATAAATTCCTGTTCTCTCCTTTTTACTTTGGTGGTTTTTCCTTCCCTTCCTTCCTTCCTTCCTTCCTTCCTTCCTTCCTTCCTTCCTTCCTTCCTTCCTTCCTTCCTCCCTCCCTCCCTCCCTCTCTCCCTTCCTTCCTTCCTTCCTTCCTTCCTTCCTTCCTAATTGCCTGCCTCCCTCCCTTCTTTTTTTTTTTTATTAAATGCAACTACAAGTCACTGCGTTCACTTCACATATAACCCTCTGCCCATTATAGCCCTAGTATTGAAAAGGAAGATGCAGGAAAAACACAAAGTTCTTTGTAGATAATCTCTGCTCACCATAGGGTCCCACCAGAGTGCAGCAAGACCAGCTGGGCAGAGCAGGTAGGAATTATTGAGATGAGGTTTCAGAAAACTTCATAATGTGACAGACAGTAAATGTTTCAGACTTAAGGGCTTTTCTTCCTTTTTTGCATTTTCTAAAATGCTGAAAACATGTAAAAAAATGAGCATGGCTATGTTCCAATAAAATTATTATAGAAATAGAAATTTGAGTCTTATATAGAATTGGCATGGGTCACAAAATATTTTTCTCTATTGGTTCCACCCAACTGTTTAAATTGTAAAAACCATTCTTAGCTTATGGACTATACAAAACTAGTGGTAAGTTGTGGTGGCTGGGATGAGGTTGTCATGTGCCCGGCAACACAGACTTCCACTCACCAGAGCAGACTTGCTACAGCCACTGCTGAATGCCCAGTGTGGAGAGACCAGTGCTGAGTCTCCAATATGGCCCCATTCCCTGGGGTGGTCAGCAGTGGCCTGATGGCAGGCTGATTCTGTTGGACAGCTTCCATCATGGAAAGGACAGCACCATGTCCTCACTGGCATAGAAACTTTTTTTTTTAATGTCTTTTTGAGCCAGGGTCTCACCATGCAGTTCAGGCTGGCCTTGAGCTCACTTTGTAGCCCAGGCTGGTCTCAAACTCTCAATGATCCTCCTGCCTCAGCCCCCCAAGTGCTGGGATTACAGGCATGGGCCACCACGCCTGGCTATAGAAACTTATTCTAGATATGGATTTGCCTTCCCTGAATGTAATGCTTCTGCTGAAACTACCATCTGTGGATTCACAGAATGCTTTACCCACCATCATGGAATTCCATACAGCATTGCCTCTGACCAAGGGACATATTTTATGGCCAAAGAAGTGAGGCAGTGGGCTCGTGCTCATGGAATTCACTGCTCTTACCATATTCCTTACCATCCACAAGCAGCTAGATCGATAGAAAGGTAGAATGGTCTTTTGAAGACACACAGCACCAGCTAAGTGGCAATAGCTTGTAGAGCTAGGGCGAAGATCTTCAAAAAGCTGTGTATGCTTTGAATCCACGTCCACTGTGTGGTCTGTGTCTCCCATAGCCAGGATTCATGGGTCCAGGAAACAAGGAGTGGAAGTGAGAATGGTATGGCTCAACCTTCCCCCTAGCTCCCCACTAGCAGAATTTCTGCTACCTGTTCCTGAGACCTTATGCTTTGTTGGCCTAGAAGTCTTAGTTCCAGAGAACAGAAGGTTTGAACCAGAAAACACAAGGATTCCATTGAACTAAAAGTTAAAATTCCCCCCTTGGTCATTTTGATCTCCTTATGCCTCTGAAGAACCAAGCTCAAAAGGAAGTTAGAATGTTAAAAGAGGTGACTGAACCAGACTATCAAGGAGGAAATTGGGCTATTATTGCACAGCAGAGGGAAGGAAGAATATATGTGGAGTGCAGGAGATCAGTTAGGGCACCTCTTAGTATCACCAGGCCCTGTTACTAAAGTCAATGGGGCCAGGCCTGGTGGCACATGCCTGGAGTCCCAGCACTCATGAGGCTGAGGCGAGGCATAAGGAGACCAGAATGACCAGGGGAAGTCTTAGCGTCCAGCTCAATGGAATCTGTGTGCTTTGAGGCCAGCCTGGGCTACAAAGGGAGTTAAAGTCCAGCTTGCACTGTATGGTGAACACCTATCTCAAAAAGACAGACAGACAAAAAGAAAGTCAGTCAGTGGAAAACTACAACAACCCAATCCGGAGAGAATAACAAATGGTTCAGAAACTTCCGGAATGAAGGTATGGATCACCCCACCAGGGAAAGAGCCAAGACCTGCTGAGGTGCTTGCTGAAGGCCAAGGGAACACAGAAAGGGTAGCAGGAGGAAGTTCTAATTACCAGCTACAGTCCTGTGACCAGCTACAGCAGTGAGGATCATAACTGTAACAGTTCTCTCCTAATATGCTTTCAATGTAATACAATGTTAATAGACAATATAGATTCTTAAGTGTTGTTAAATCTATATTTATAATGTTCAAGTTATGAAATGTTAGCAGTAAGCACTACCTGAAGAAAACTTGCCTTCTCCTCTGGGAAAGGAATCAGTGTATTGTGTTTGTGTGCAGGATGGTTACAACATGTTAGGCGTAATTATGAATTTGTCTTTATATCTGGAGACTACGGTTGAAAGGAATGTGTCTCATTGTCAAGTTGATAGGGAATGGTTTGTGATAGTTAACTGACTGTGTGAACTTGAGTAAGAAACACCCAACTACCTTCATTCAGCATAGTTCTAGGGACGGAAAACCCACCAGGGAAGATTGTCACTAGAATGATATAAAGGGGAAATGAAGAACACTTCTGTTTCTTTGGAGGAGCTCCAGTCTTTGCCTTCACCTTGGACATCGTCTCCTGGCTTCCAGCACAGACACTTCCAGATCCTTCTGCCTCCTGATAGGGACTTTTTTTTTTTTTTTTGACACAGCATCTTACTATGTAGCCCAGGCTGGCCTCAAACTCACAGGGATCCTCCTGCCTCAGCCTCCCGAGTGCTAGCTCCCTTTTAGGGATTCCACAGGATATTACAGTGAGCTCCAGACCTTTGGCTGGATCCTTCAGGTCTCCAGTGTGCAGGTGGACCTTTTGCACTCTTCCACATCTGACTCTGTGGGTGGCTGCTGTAAGCCAATCTTGTAAATTCTAGTTCTTTTGTTGTTGTTGTTATTGTTGTTGTTGTTTGGAAACAGGGTTTCAACATGCAGTTCAGGACAGTCTTCAACTCACTTTGTAGTCCAGGCTGGCCTCAAACTTGCAGTGATTCTCCTGCCTCAGCCTCACAAGTGTTGGGATTCAGGTGTGCACCGCCATGTAAATTCTTATATATTTGTATATGTGGCATTATATCTGTTTCTCTAGTAAGCACTGACAGATATTCTCATATTCTGCCAGCATTGTTTTAAGTACCATGCACACATTGACCCATTTAATCATCAGAACCACAGAAGGCCTAAAAAAAAAAAAAGGTGAAGTAAACTGTCTGATTATAGCTTGGAAGTCTGAGGCACAGAGGGATTGAATAATGTGCTGTGCATCACATAGCTCAGAGAGGTAACGTGTGACAGTAGCTCTCAGAGTGGGCCGTTATACTGAGTGCCTTTCTGGGTAAAATGTCTTATGGTGACAGAGCCATGTTTCCACAGGTTTCCACACGGTTTTGTCCTGCCAGCTCCATTAAGCATCTGAACAAAAAGTTACAGAATGTTCAAATTAATGTCTCCATTTGGAGGCAAGGAGACAGATGGCACTGTCTTCTTCATAAGGAAGTCACCGTCTCCAAAGGTGTTTGAGCAGAGGTGGGGTGACTTTTATGCTCTGACAAGTATAAAGTAAGCGTAGAAAGACTTTTGTTCTCTTTAATAAAATAAAAGATTTAAAATCCTTGTGTTCTTGAGATTTAAATCTGACTCATTTCTAAAGCAGCAAATATCCTGCACACCTCCCCGTAGCAGTTAGGCAGAATCTGACTCCATTTATAGAACTTGAGAGTCTGTACAACCACAATTGCTGGGAAGAAATTATTTATGGCTGCTTTGACCTATTGCTACGGGAACTGGGAGAATCTCACACAACCTTATCCCTGCACACAGACACACACACACACACACACACACACACACACACACACACACACACCATTCTTCTCATCTATACCTTTAAAAAAATTTTTTTTATTTTAAAGATAGTGAAATCCAGCAAAGAACAAAGATAGAACAAAGCCAATCAAAACAAAGCAAAATTGGTACAGAACTTCAAAGCAGGACACTAGCAAAACAATAGCTAGCATAGTATATCTTGTTAACTTCACAATAGTTGTCCATTCCATCAGGCATAACAAAATCAAACCAAAAACAAAACAGAATAAAACCAATCAAAACAGAATATCAAATAAAGCAAAACAACTAATTAGGACAAAGCAAAACAGTGAGAACAATATTGGATTTCAAAGAGAAGATAGGAGGAAATCCCCCATATTTGCTCTATTGCACACTGTCATCCTCCCAAGAGATAGATGCTCAGACTGCTGGCCCCAGGCCTGCAAAATCGACCAAACAACACAAGCATTGAGTTGCTTTATGTACCTTAGCTGTTATCAACTCAGTCTGTGCTCTGAACCAGCCAGTTGCTTACAGGGTGCCAGGGATGGGGAGACATGGTATTTGATTCTTAGCCCCCGCTCTGGCAGGCTCACGGGAGGCACTATCTGAATTTTCTCTCCCTGGAAACTGTGCAGCTTGCATGGCTTGCCAGAAAGACTGGTTAGTTGATTTCATGATGGCTTCTCCCAGTCCCAGCATGGCTGATTCTCAGGAGATGTTGGCTTTTTTCATTATCTATACCTTTTTAGCTAAACAATAGTTGAAGGCAGTCTTTGAGAAGAAACATTTAATTATTAAAGAATTATAATATTTTAAATAGCATATTATTTAATGGTTATAATAATAGTTAATAATCAGATAAGTGAACTCTAATATGGAAAGATCTCCAAGATGAATGATAAAAAGGAGTATAGAACAGAATACATGTATTAGCCAGACATGGTGACACACTCAGGAGGCTGAGGCAGGAGGACTGATGTAAGTTTGAGCCCAGAGGATGATCAAGCCCAGTAGTGAGACCCTACCAAAAAAAAAAAAAAAATATTTATATATAGTGTTAAAAATATATATAATATATATTATAAAAAATATATAAATATATATATAAATATATATATATATAGTGTTAAAAATTTTTGGTTTGGGAGAAGATGAAATAGATGAGTATCACTGGAATGGGAATTTTCTGAAAGGATAAAAATACATTGATGGGGCTGGGAATATAGCTCAGTGGCACAGTGCCTGCCTAGCAGGTGCAAGGTCCTAAGTTCGATTCCCGCTACCAAAAAAAAAAAAACATTGATATTGATTACTTCTGGGGAACAAGATGGGGATCTAGATGAGAGGAGATTACATTTGTTATCATATATTTTCATATTTTTTGAATGTTTACATGTATCTTAACAAAAATACCAATATATACATAAATGTGTCCTTCTGTTTGATACCTATTTCCTAACGACATATTGTATACTCAAGCCTGAAAATCTTCTTTGACTCTCCTTTGACTATAACTGTAATTGCAAGCATTTTTTAAAAATTTATTTATTTTTTTTCTGGTGCTGGGGATCAAACTCACGACCTTGTGTTTGCCAAGTAGGCACTTACGCCGCTGAGCCAAACCCCCCCAAAATTTTTAAAAAACAAAAACACATGGGTTAACTGGGGGGGAGAGCAGATGCCAGCCCTCTTCTATGAGTCGGCACCATTCGCAGACTGTGGGGGAGGAGAACAGGAAGTCAACAAGAAACTAAGACCTCCTGTGAATTGGCACCATGTGCAGGCTGACTGGGGGAGAGTCCCAGTGTGTGGGAAACGAGACAAGAAGAGCCAATGTTCTTCCCTCCTCAACCGTAAGTGATCAGCTGATGCAGAGAAACACAGGCTGTGATGATAGCTAATAAGATAAAATAAAACTTAATGCTTTTTTTTTTTTTCTGTGCTGGGGATCAAACTCACAACCTCACACTTGTCAGGCAGGCGCTTATGTCACTGAGCTAAACCCCCAGCCCCCAACTTAAGGCTTGTAGTGTTTAGTGATTCACTAACTTCGCAGGCCTAAAGCCGGTAGTCTGACCATCTATTCAGAGGATAACAATACACAACATAGCATATATGGGTGATCCCCTTCTGAAGGTGGTGGGCATTGCTGATACTCTATTGTCTTGTTTCGAGGTTCTGTATCATTCTCATTGTTTTGTTTAGTTGGGTTTTATTATGTTTTATCTTGTTTGATTTTGTTGTATCTGATGGCATGGGCAGCTATTTCAAAGATAACAAGATACAGTATGCTAGCCATTACTATTATCTTGTTTTGAAGTCCTGTATTGCATTCATTGTTTTGTTTTTATGGGTTCTATTCTGTTTCTGTTTTGTTTGATTTTACTATGTCTGAAGGTATGGGCAGCTATTTTGAGGACAAGGTGCATTATGGTAACCATTGTTGATTTCCTGTTATCTTGTTTTGAAGTCCTGTGTCACTTACACTGTCTTGTTTTGATTGGCTTTGTTCTGTTTTATTTTGCTTGCATTTGCTCTCTCTAGAATAGAATAACAAAAGACAAAAACAAAAAAAAAAACAGAAAACTTTTTCTGGATTTGCCTTATACTTCTATAATAGAGGAGAAGAGTAAATGAATCAGTTTGCTATTTTTAAAGTTTCTGATGAGCATTAGTTGATGTCAAGGGTTAAATGGTGACTCCAGAAAAAGATTATGCTCATATTCTAATACCCAGAAACTATGACTTTTACCTTTGTTGTTGTTTTGAGACAGTGTCTCACTATGTAGGTGAGGCTGACCTTGAACTTGCAGTGATCCATTTGCCTCAGCCTCCTGAGTCCTGGAATTACAGGTGTGCACCACCCTGCCTGGCTTTGTGATTATTACCTTATACGACAAAAGAGTATTATCATACATAGCAAAAGATGTGATTAAGTCCAGGACACTGAGAGGAGGGGTTATTCTGCACTGTCCAGCTGGACCCTAAATGCAGTCATATGGATCCTTATAAAGGAGAGGTAGTGGGATATTAAGAGGAGGAGGAAACTGTGAACTTGGAGGTGAGGCTGGAGTGACAGACTGAAAGCCACAGAGTCCCAGACTCCTCAGGGGCAGGTTCTCCCCTGCAGCCTATGGCAGGAGTGTGGCCTTGGACTTCAGACTTCTGCCTCCAGGCTGCGAGAGAATGAGTTTCCTTGTTTTAAATAGTCCCTTCCTGGTGATTTGTAGCAGAACCCAAGGAAGTTCCTACAGTGGGAAGAAGGTTCGATGAATAGCCCAAGTTTGGTTTTGAATTTCATAAAGTATTCATGGTTATTCCAACATAAATAGTAATGCAACCTGACGGGATTCTGTCATAGACATTTTAGTTTCCAGTGATGAAACTGTAAAGTCGTAGGGCTCTTGCCAGTGAAGACATGAGTGGTTCACAAGGCACCCAGGGGACATTGTCAAAGGAATCCTGCCATGGGTGGAAACCGTTCGGAGTTTAGAGGACTCGAGCAGTTCCACCCAAGAACATATGTCTTAATATGTTCAGCTGCTTCAACAAAATGCCAAAAACTGGGTAGTTTATAAACAATACACATGGATATCTCAAAGTCCTAGAGGCTAGAAAGTCTAAACCAAGGCAGATTCAGTGCCTGGTGGGGGGACCTGTTTTCTGGCTCTCACACAGTGCCTTTGTTCTGTGTCCTTTACACGGCATTAACTACATTCATGACCTAATCACATCACAAAGACCCTACCTCCTAACACTGTCACCTCTAGTGTCAGGATTTCAACATAGGAATTTTTGGGAGATAGGAACATTACATTTAGTTCCATAGAGATTTAATGTTTTGAAGAAAACATAAGAATAGGAAAACTTTTAAAAAATTAAGTCATCTAGAAAGAGTATCTGAAAGCATGAGACACTCAGGTCTTACTTTATATAAATGTTCCAGCAAGGAATTCTAGTGGAATACCAGAGACTATGGAAGCTTCACTAGTAGAGAGAAATAAAAACACAGACTGTGTGCTAGTCAGCTTCCAGTCAATATAACAAAATACTCAGTTAACTTGTATAGAGAAAAGGTTTCTTTTGGCTCATGGTTCTGGACCTTCCAACCCCAGATCCAGTGGCCCACTGTTTTATGTCTCTGGCAAAAGCAGTGTTACAGCAGGCATGTGTATTGGAGCAAAGCGTTTACCTCATGCACCAGGAAGCAAACAGAGAAAGGAGACAGGGCCTCTCAGTCCCCTTCAGAGTCATTCCCTAGTGACTCGAGCTGAGGACCTCCCAGTAGCCCCACCCTGGGGGCAAGTCTTTAGCACATGGACTCTGTGTGTGTGTGTGTGTGTCCACGCGCACCCTGTAGTGGGAATTAAATCTAGAACCCCCACACTGAGCTAAAATTTTGTAAAACATCTTTTGAGACAAGATCTTGCTAAACTTTTACATGGTCCAGCCTGGGCTCAAATTACAGTCTTCCTGCCTCAGGCTCCCACAGCGCTGGGATTATAGGACATGGACCTCTGAGGGGAACTCATCCAAACCATAGCACCACAGCAGGTTACAGGGGCAATTCATGTATTTTCCAAAAATTCGCTATTTGCGTTTACTCACAGGAACATTTCCAAAAGCATCTGCATGTTATTACAATGCTTTGCCAAGGTAGACAGCTTTAATCCCCCTTGTTCTGTCCCAGTTTAGACCTTACACATCTCTTTATATTGTTAAATGCCTCCATGTAAGTGGCCAGTGTTGAATAGTGAAATTGTAAGGATGGCAGATAGGTAAATAATTATTGATTTTCAATGCTGAAGATCAAACCCAGGGTTTTGTGTGCACCTGTACCACACAACTGAGCTACTCTCCCACCCCCTCTTTTTTTTTTTTTTGTTGATTGAGAGAAGTGAGAAAGCAGGTGGAGGCTCAGAAGTAGGCAAAGGCCGTATTTAATGTATACATAATCCTGCTATAGCCTTTTCCACTCTATTTTTTGATTTTTCCCATGTTGAAAAGCATTTATAAAGTATGCATTAAAATATGTATTACAGCAGGAGATTTAGTTCAGTGGCACAAACGCCTGCCTGGCAAGCACAAGGTTGTGAGTTCAATCCCCAGTACAAATAAAATAAAATAAAATAAAATAAAATAAAATATGTATTAGTATTAATTACATGTAAGAACAGTACTGGCTGCTGTAGAAACTACTGTTTCACAAATGCTACATAAAGGTAAATTCTATAATTGTAAGATATTCTTTCAGGGACTGGGGATTTAGCTCAGCAGCATAAGTGCCTCTGGCAAGTGTGACGTCATGAGTTCGATCCCCGGTACCAAAAAAAAAAAAAAAAAGATATTCTTTCATTATAGAAAACATTCTCTTATGACACTGTTATAAAAAAGTCTATGTTATAGGTAGAGTAGATGTTCATTAGCAGAGCCCAGAATTTCTGAAATCATGGCAAGACTTTCTTTGCCCCCAAACGATGCCATAAAAACATAGCACCTAGCTTCTCAGAGCGTCACAGAGTGGCGAAGTTCATTCCTGACCCAGACTAGATGTTAAGGTTATAATTTAGCTCATTAACTATAGCACTGAAAAGCTCAAGGTCATAAGTTTGATTATTATATGAACCAGTATAGTGTTCCTTCCAGAACCACAGCTGCATTGTTAATCTCAGCTTGTCTTACTGTAAGCATGGGTCATCTCAAAAAGGACTAAAGAAAAGGCCTGGATTGTGTAGGTCAGTGGCACAGTGCTTGCCTAGCATGAGTGGGACCTTGGATTTGATCTCTGTCTCTGTCTCTGTCTCTCAAGGGACTAGAGGAAAGTAAATTACTTAGGAGAGAAAGGGGAATCATCAAAATACTTGTTCATAGCATTTCTTGATTTACTAGTGATTACTGCTAGGTGGAACATTCCATTCCATTGACTGGGATGGTCAAGAAGGTCACAACTGAAGATCTTAGTATAAAGCACTGAAATGGATGCTTCTCAGATGCTTACTGGGAAGCTGTTAAAATTCTCCAGTTCCTAAGAAAGTCCCATCACCAATCTCAAAGACTCCTTGGGAACCCACTATGACTTGCATATGTCTGCATCCCTGGCAGTAACTGCTTTCAGAAGATAGTGGCTCCTTTCCTCAATTCCAGATTTTAAAAATTTCTGTTAATAAATTTTAATCAAAAGCTAGACATGGTAGCATACATCTGTAACCCTAGCACTCAGGAGGCTGAGGCAGGAGGATTGCTGTGGATTCTAGGCCAGCCTGGGCTAGATAAGCAAGGTCAAGGCCAGCCTGAACTACATAGTGAGACCTGTCTCAAAAACAAAATATGATAAACAAATAAATAAATTTTAATCAAACAGGGTGGGAGATTTTAGGAAATGTAGTTGGAGGTTTCTCTTTTGCAGTGCAGTGGCCCCAGAGGTAATGCTGATGATTCAAAATTGCTAATACAGTTAAACCTCTTCATCCATATCTACCTTCTGAATAAAAATTGTATTATACACGCTGACAAATGTTATACTTGCTCCTAATTAGGTACTTCCCCTCTGTAAGAGTATACGTGACCTTTAATTGTGATTGTCAACTGGGCTGGAACAAGAAACACCTATCAGATTAGTAAAGCACACTTCAGGGTGGTCTGTGGTTTTTCCAGAAATGATTGGGGTGCAGGCCAGCAAACTGAGGCTGGAAGATCCACCCCATAGACTTGTAGCCAGTCAGGATGACAACCAAAGAAAGGAAGTTGGTCTGCATTTGAAAAACTTGATTCATGAGCAGAGGCATCTTTTGCTACTACTACCCACTGGGAAATCCAGCTTTTCCAGCGCCTCAGCACAGATCCATGCCAGTGAATGATTTCTGTGGTGGATGCTGTTGCGGGGCACAGAGGCCTTTAGTCTTAGACTGACTCAGTATCCTTGATCCCTCTTGTTTTGCCGCTTCCTTTCTCATGCTTTGTAGCATTTGGACAGCCACTGTAGACTGTCCTGCTCTGGTCCTGTAAGCTTATCCAATAAAGCCATATATATATATGTAGCTCCTCTAGAAAACCCAAGCCAATACAGTATAATAAGGGCTGGCTTCCTGTGGATGGAGAAACCTGTCCTGCACCAGTGTCCAGTCCATGTGAGTTGCTTTGGTCAATCACATGTGAGTTGTGAGTCACAGCATTCCTGAGCAGCACCTGTAAATTCATTTGCGTGATTGAGTCTCTTGCTACTGTAGTTTTCACTATAAGAACATAGTCTACTCCATCAGCCCAGTCTAGACCTTAGTGCGCAGGATAAGACACGTAGAACAGACAAGGTGGAAATATCTGTTATTGTGAGCCACTGACATGCTTGTTTGTTGCTAGAGCAAAGTATGTTGAATTTGGTGCCTACCGTGGGCGATTACCGTAACAAAGCCTAAAAATATGTGAAATTGGTTTAAAGGCCAATGCCCCAGTGAACAACTGGGAGGCTAGAAAATTGGCAACCCATTGTATATGATGACAAGATATTTGGTAAAATCATTGTCTGCAATAACTTACACTCAAAGTATGGTGGGCAAGAAGATTTAAAGACAGAATGTCACATGCTACTCAGTAGCATGAGTAGTTTAGCATTACCTGCATTTTAAAAAAATGTACTTGCAATTAAGGGATGGCTCAGAAAGTTGGCCTCTTTTCAGGCAGAGATAGAAATTTCAGGACGTAGAAAGTTAGCAGTTGTAACAGTTTTTATCCAGCTTCTGAGAAAATTTAAAAATGTTTGAGCCAAAAAAAGCTGTTTAGGACATCAAATGCCTTAATGCCTGTCATCCTAGTATTCAGGAGGTTGAGGCAGGATGATGAGTTTAAGACCAGCCTGGGCTAGAGTGAATTCAAGACCAGCCTGCACCACACACACACACACACACACACACACACACACACACACTCACACACTCACACACTGCCTTGGCAAGCATGGTGGCACATGCCTGTAATCCCAGCACTTGGAAGGTTAAAACAGAAGGACCACAACTTTGAGCCCAATCTGGGCAATTTAGCAATTTGATGAGATCATGTCTCAAAATTTTTTTCAAGGTGTTGGAGATGTAGTGAAGGCCCTGGATTTAATCTTCTTTAAGACTTTAAAAAAAAAATGTGGCTTTTGGAAAATGAGCTGTTTTTTTTGTTTGTTTGTTTGTTTTAAACCAGGGTCTGTTCACTGAGCTACAGACCTATCTATCATCTATCTATCCATCAATCATCCATCTATCAATCATCTATCTATACTGTCAATGTATTTGTTTTTGAGACAGGCTGTCTCACTAAATTGCTCAGGCTGGGGTAGAACATGTAACCCTTCTGCCTCAGTCTCCCAGAGCACTCAGGGCTTACAGATGGGTCACTATGTCCAGCTGTTTTTTGTTTGCTTCGTGTTTGACTCAGGGCCTCATGCAGGTCAGGCAGTGCACTGTCGCTGAGTTACATCCAGAGTCCTTTTAGTTTTTTGGGACAAGTTCTTGCTAAGTTGCTAAAAGTGGCAGGGCAGCGGTAATTCTACAGCAAAGACTAAAGGCCTTTTTATCTTCAGAGGAGAGACTTCATTTGAGCAGCAATACTATGGAGCAGTGTTGCTATGTGTCGTTTTTCCCTTCCACAGGAAGCTATCTTTCCTCTCTTCTATGTTGTAGCTTAGATGTATGGATGTCTGGAGGGGCGGATAATTTATTTATCTTTATTTTATTGAAACAGGGTCTCACTCTGTAGTGCAGGCTGGCCTTGAACTCACTATGTAGCCCACAATAACCTTGAACTCATAGTGATCCTCCTGCCTCAGTCTCCTAAGTGCTGGGATTACAGGTATGTGCCACTATGCCCAGCTACTTTTCTTTTTTAAAAAGAGCTTTATTAAAATATCTTTGGCATAAAGTGTATAAAATGTACAAATATGTTTTGGTATATGTATATATTTGAAACAGGCACTATAGTTTAGCAAATTAACATATCTTGTTGCTATTTTTAAACTCACAAGTCTCAGGATCAAGACACCACATCTAAACCTGATGAGATGCAAAGCTTTAGGTCTTACATGATGACTGGGTAAGACTTTTGGAGTCCTCCCAAGAAGGAGTTGTGCATATTTTATGGAGAGGATAGGAGCAGCTATTCATGACTGTCACTATGAGAGCATTACTGTCACCCCACTTGTCACACTGTGGGAGGGTGGGCTTCTCTGGCCCTGAGTTTGGCTTGTTCAGTGGAGTATTAAGAATCTGACATATGCAGTATCCAAACAGGAGCTTTGAATGTGCTCATGTTTTGTTTCTCGCTCCTGCCCTTACTAGGAAAGCAGTATGGCCCGGGTAGGGGCCATTTGGTCAGTGTAGGACCAGTGTAGGAGTCCAGCAGGACAGGAGCCCATCTTGCAAGCTAAGCTGAGTCAAGTGTACTGCAGCCTGCACCCTGAAGACCCTGAGACCCTAATGAGAAAACGAAATTTGCCATAAGACAGTGAGATTAGGGCCGTGTTATTAACCTTCTATTACATTCTTTCTGTACCAAACATCATTTTAAGATTCCTGTGCAGTGAAGAATTTACAGATCTTATTTCTAATTCCAGTGTATTTTTTCTTTTATTAAAGTGCTTCATGACATGAACAGTATTATCAACAATCAACACAAATTTCACTGAAATAATTACAGATAAAACACCTCTATGTTATAAATCACTTACATTATGGAAGAAATAGTAATCATGACTGGAAGTTGATTAATGTTAATTTAATTCCTAATCACACATACGGGTCCCCCCAAATCAGGAGATTCAAGCAGGTTAGCTTAGCAGGTGGGGCCAGTTGGTAATACCTGAAACTATTCCCAGCAAGACATTAGAAAAAAATGATATAATTTGAAACTATTTATGCTTGGTACTTCAGCTTCCTTATCTGCACTGAGAATTGATCTTCCCTTAGAGAAGAGTTATAAATGCTAAAGTATGAAATGTTAAAAGCTTAGCCTACTTTTGTACCTCAGAAAGCATTCTTGTGTATGTTGTTAAAAGGTCAAGGTATTTGTTCTTGATATTAATTGAATATTATATAGCTTTAAAATAAAGACTGATTGCTATTTTCTTGAAAATTATCTTCATTTAAATCACATTAAAATCATACTAGCCTGACCTTCGATTAATAAAATTCACAGAAGATATAGTTCATAAAATTATTTAATTGCAGTGAGGACAGCTGTCCTACTTCGGTAAAATGAACAAATTATTTTAAAAAGTATCTTCCATTCAGTGCTTACATTTTTCATGACTAT
Organism: Hydrochoerus hydrochaeris; assembly: GCA_004027455.1. Classification (NCBI taxonomy): domain Eukaryota; kingdom Metazoa; phylum Chordata; class Mammalia; order Rodentia; family Hydrochaeridae; genus Hydrochoerus; species Hydrochoerus hydrochaeris. Next base: position 44,575 of record PVLA01007722.1, on the reverse strand, counting down.
TCCAAAAAGATAGAAATCCTGCTACCCTAAAGCAATACTTACTAGACTTTTGTGTCGTTTCTTTGGATCTTGTCAGAAACTCTATCACAAGTTCCCAATGAGATTATAGTTGACAGCAGACAAAGTAAATAAACCAATCTGGACAAAACCTCTAGGCATAGCATCCTGGTACCATCATAACAAGACTCAGCAGTGTTTGTGTTGACAGGAGAATCTAGAGTGAAAAAGCTTGAATATAGGTAATATAATAGGGCAAAGAAGAAAAATAAAATGATCCTGACTCAATCAGAAAGTTTTGTAGAAATATGTTTCTCTTGGGAAGGAAATGATACTGCTGTCCAAGAGAGGAGTACACAGAGGTTGATTCGTCAGCTCTCACGTTTGCAATAAAATGTGCAATGCTTAGGAATCATATTGCTAAATCTCCTCATGACAATTTGAAACTGCTAGCAGTAAAAAGGAAAAAAAGTCAATTCTGAAGAAGCAAAAACATAAGCTAGGATGCTCTTGTTGTTCTTTTCAATTAAAAAATAAATTAATCAGTACAAATGCACATGCTATTTCAATAACTAAGACCTCCTGTAGTTAACCTGTTATTTAAAACATGGAGTAGACGAAAAGGGTAATTTTCTACAGTGTACTCAGGCATCTTAAGACTGAAGTAATTTCAAAAAAACATGAAACGCTCCTCACGAAGGCCTGATTATTCCACACTGGCTGTGCCTCTTCACAAGCCGCAGAGCGCTCATGCTCTATACAGAGTATGCGTAGGAATAATCTTCACATTCAACACAGATCTCTTAAGAAAGAAAAGAAAACCTACTCTACACGATATACTTTTCTGTAACATGCAGTGTTTAGGGTATAGTAAATCACTACTCTTTACAAAGAAGGTGCAGGTGCTTTAAAATTATCTTAGAGCTAATGATTTTAGAAGTGTCAAACTTGAAAATTTTTAAATATAAATCTTCTCATAGGTAAGTAGGAATTCAGGGTGGGCAAGAAGAAAATCTTCCTAATGTGTGACCTGCACCTGTTCCACAACTTGGGATGAATGCCATGGCTCAAACACCATAACCAAGTCCCCTCATTCTTGGAGGCAGCAAAGACAGCCTGGTTGTAGGCAAGACTAAAGCAGTTCCCATTGAAGACTCCTCTCTAGGACTGATTCACCATGAGGTTGCCATAATCCGCGGGCATGCACCTGACCCCTGGGCAAGGTAATCAGTTGGTTGTGACTCGGGATCCAAGCTCTGCGCACCCCCAGAATACCCTGACTATGCTGGATGCCTGGCAGTGGGCCTGGTTTCCCCTTGACAAGCACTTCAGGCAGGAAGCACAGGCTGGATGGGTGGGGTAGGAGAGCACCATTTATTGGAGCCAATCTCCATTTGACAGATGCTTTGTTGACAAGAGCTCAGTTAGTGATTCTGGAGCAGCTCCTCCCAACAGATGGGCTGTGAAAACACCTCTCTCTCCAGCCAAAGCTCATAGGAATAGTGGAAATCTTCAGGTAGATCCAACCTTTGCCCCAGCACACTCTGCAAGCAGTTATCCACAGGTGAAAATTCAGAGTCTTGGGGTTTGTCATACCGGCGGCTGTTAAAAGCCTCAATGTTGGCCCTCAGGGTGCACTCTTCTGCCTGGAAGTCCCACGGCCTGGCATCAATGTCTGTGTTGGAGAGGAAGAAAGAGATAGAACTGAGGGCATCACTCTCCTGCTACCAAATGTGCAGTATGGGATTCCAACAATAAAACTGATTAGAATTATCATTCTTTATAAAGAGTAGTGTACAAAGTAAACAGTATTCTAACAACTGCATGGAAACTCCACCACCACATCACAAGTCTGTATTTTTGATGTTTGTTTTTTGTTTTGTGGCATTAGGGATTGGATTTCACACTGAATTACATCCCAGTCCATTTTTTATTTTTTGAGGCAGGGTCTCAGCAAGTCACTGTTATAGCTTGTGTCTAGATGTCCCTCTCTAGCCTTATGACTTCATAGGTGGGGCTTCTCAGAGGTGGTTGCATCTAGAGGGTGTAATGCTAGGATCAAGGGAGTGTGATTATTAGATTTTCCACTGATTGGTTTGGCATAGTTGTGGGTGTGGATAAGGGGATGTCCTCCCTGGGTGTGAGAGCTACTTGCCCTAAGAGGGTATAGTCTGGATAGAACATAAGTGACAGAAAGAGGGCTGCTGCCATCACTTGCTGCTTCCTTTCTATTTACTGCTTTGCTGCCTTCCTGCCTTCTGCCCACCATGAACTGTTTCTCCTCTGTGATATTCCCCTGCCATACCCCTCTGTTTTGGAGCCAGCTAACAATGGAGTGAAACCTCTACAAACCGGGAGCCAAATAAACCTACCCTCCTTTGACTTTGGGCATTGGGTATTTTGTCTCAGCAAAGAGAAAAGTAAGCAAGACAGTCACTAAATAGCTCAGAGTGGCCTTGAACTTTTTTTTTTTTTTAAGACAGTCTTAATAGTACAGTTCAGGCTGGTTTTGAACTTGCAGTGATCCTCCTGCCTCAGCCTCCCAGAATGGTAGGTTTATGGGCCTCAGTCACTAAGCTGGCCTTTATTGGCATCTTTTAAGATTAAGAGCTGAAGGTTTCCATGTAGATAAAAACAGAAAACATAATTTGCTATGAGCCATTCACTTAGACATCTATTTCAGGGATGAAGATACAAATTTACTACATCTCTGTTGTCCTACACTCTGTAGTTTAGCATAAAAAAAGTAGTTTGGGGTTGGGCTCATAATGGCAGCAACAAGAAGTATATCATTTATAAGACAAGACATTTTATGCTTTAAGGACTGGAGGTGCAGTTCAGCAGTAGAGTATTTGCCTGGCATGTATGGTACCCTGGGTTCAATTCCCTGTACCACCCAAAAACTCCTAAAACAAAAACAAAAAATGTTTTGTGCTTTAAAACCTCTTAGGAACTTAAATAGCTAACTATATATTGTATCGAAGTTGCATCCTGGCTTGTTATATACCAGTCACATATTTCCCTTAGTTCTCTAAACACTTTACTATAGCATTTTATAAAATTCAAATAGATTTCCGGGCGTGGTGGCTCATGCCTGTAATCCCAGCACTTGGAAGGCTGAGGCAGGCGGATCAGGATCATTGTGAGTTTGAGACCAGCCTGGGCTACAAAGTGAGCTCAAGGCCAGCCTGAACTGCATAGAGACCCTGTTTAAAAACACACACACACAAAAAAATCAAATAGATTAAAAATCTGAGTAAACATGGGTCATTAACTTAAAAATTATTAAATTCAATCATTTAAAATAATAGTCAATTCCAATGGCAACAAATACAACAAAAAAAGCTCTGCAAGATCAATTTATCCAGTGGGGTGTGGTGGCTCACACCTGTAATCCCAGCACTTGGGAGGCTGAGGCAGGAGAATCTTTGCGAGTTCGAGACCAGCCCAGGCTACAAAGTGAGCTCAAGGGCAGCCTGAACTGCAGAGAGACCCTGTCTCAAAGACAAAAAAAAAAAAAAAAAGATAAGTTTATCCAAACTCTGGTCACATATAGCATAAATTCTGATAGATCAAATGTCTCCTGATGTCAGGCAATATGCAATTCCCAACATTTTGTAGGAGGTATTATAGCCATATAGGTTTACATTAAATTCAACAAACCTTAAGATTTAACCTTCAGCTTCTAAGTAATACCATGGATAGAGGAATAAGGTAAATGACATGACAAAGAAACACACTGACAAATCCAGGAGGACAACTGGCCGGGTTCTTCAACTAGTGTATGGGGTGGTGTTACATTAAACATGGATTAATGTGTATAACAACCAGATGCATTTTGGGGTCCTAAATTAGATTCTAACATGGAAAAATAGCTGAAAAAAACATTTTGGGATAGCTGGAGAATTCTGGATATGGGCTTGTGTTTTAGATAAAATAAAAACTGTAGAGGACCACCTGGATGGCTCTCCTTAAATAAAGAGCAATTACCTCTACTTTGGCTAAACCTGGTTCTATCTCCATGAACTGATATGTATAGAGTTGGCTGAGCTATTTTTTCCCTTTAATTGGCTCTAAGCAATGTAAATAGGGCTAGCTGAAGTACTGATGCCTCAATTGTGTTATGCAGACTGGTCTTTCTACGTATCTTTTTCTCTACATGTTGCAGAGGTGCTTTTTAGTCTATCAAGGCCAGCTCACAGTACTCGTGTGATTTTCACTATTCTCAGTCACTCATGCTTTAGCCACTCCTTTCTTTAAAGATTAATAAAATCTGGGTTAGGCCCTTTGTTCTGATAAACCGTCATCCAGGCTGGACTCAGGACCTGTCAGCCACCATGATTATAAATATGTCTTAGTGTCTTTATTCTCGGTGTGGGTTACCCTGGAAGTGGTGGATTAAAATTAACTTGCTAAAATTCCAATAACATTCCCATGGGATTACAAATGTAAACTTCTTGGACCATGACAAGGACGGGAAAAGGGACCTCTATACTTGGCACCCAATTTGGCTGGAACACATGACCTTCACAGCACAACAACTATAGAAAATGTATTGACCCGGAAAGGCAGAAATAACGTTAACTGAGAAGAGCAGGTTCCAAAGTATTATGCACTAATTCCTTTCATGTTAGTAAAATATGCATAGCGAAAGATTTTTAAGACCATACAGTAAGATATTAAGTTGGCAAGCTCTGGGTTGCACAACTATGTAAACTTGATAATTAAACATATCTCCTCAAACATCATTTCTCTGTAGTAAAAATATTCAGTATCCTTTATTCTAGCTTTTTTAAAGTATTAATTGAGCTGGGCATGGTGGCACACGCCTGTAATCTCAGCACTCAGGAGGCTGAGGTAGGAGGACTGTTGTGAGTTCGAGACTAGCCTAGGTTATAAAGTGAGCTCAAAGCCAGCCTGAACTGCACAGAGAGACCTTGTCTTAAAAAAAAAAAAAAAAAAAAAGCACTAATTGCTTTGCTTTATAAAGTGGGTTTTGTAGATACATAGGACAAAATACGTGCTAGAATTTGGGGCATTACATTAAGTTTGACGTAACATATCTAATCTATAATTGCATATTTTCAATCTAAAAAATTCACATCCAAAAAGTAGAGACGAGTGTTTGTATAGTTCTGTTCAGACTCCAGGCACCTCCTGGAAGTCAGGAGCTCCGTGAGCACTCACCATTCCCATAAGCCCAGTCATCGTTCATGCGGTGGCGCACCCTCTGGTAAATGGCTGACATGGTTTTCATGTTGCTTTTCCTCCACTGGCGCCCCAGATACTTGGTCTGTATCTTTAGCAACTTCAAGACATAAAGTTGCAGCATGGCCTGTTTGACTTTGAGGGCCCGCTTTAGGATTGGTGCTGATTTAAACACTACCAGCATCTGTCCAATGAAGAAGGTTGAGGGTGAACAAAGACCCATTAAAGATATAAAGTTTCTTACAATTTCTAACTTGCACATGAATTCAGACAAAGCTGTACACCCATGGTTGCAGCAGTACAATCCATAAGAGCTAAATCTAGGAAACGGCCTATGCATCCATCAACAGATGGACAGATAAAGAAAATGTGGTATTTACCCACAAGGGAGTCAACAAGAATCATTTGTAGGAAAATGAATCCATCTTTAAACTATGTTAAGTGAAATAAATCAGACACACGAGCTTCAATATTACATGGTTTCTCTTACACGAGAAGTCTAAAATATAATAAATAAAGAGCAAAACACAGGATAGATAGTAGGAAATAGGGAAGAGATCTTTTGCAAATGGGAGGAGCACCAAGAGATGAAAGAGTGGAGAGGGAGGAGGGGAAGAGGATGGAAAAAGAATTAAGATGTGTTATATACAGGTAAACCCCACAGGAGGAATGTAATCAGAAACACAAACCTGGCTAGTCTCATGTACCCCTGAGGGTCTTTCGGGAATATGAAATCTAGGATCTACTTGTGAGTTTGATCCCTGGTACAAAAACAAAACAAAACAAAACACCCCTCAAAAACATAAAGCTGGGTGTAGTGGCATATACCTATAATGCAAGCAATTTGGGAGACTGAGGCAGGAAGACTGCATATTCAAGCTCAGCCTGGGCAACTCTGACTCTGTCTCAAAAAAAAAAAAAAGGACTTGGTACCAGGGATTTAGCTCAGCGGTATAAGCACCTACCTGGCAAGTGTGAGGCAGTGAATTTGATCCCCAGTACCAGAAAAAAAAAAAAAAGGACTTGGGCTGGGCATGGTGGCGCATGCCTGTAATCTCAGCACTCAGGAGGCTGAGGCAGGAGGATCACATTGAGTTCAAGGCCAGCCCAGGTTACATAGTTCAAGACCAGGCTGAACTGCATAGTGAGACCTTGTCTTAAAAAGACAAAACACACACACACACACACACACACACACACACGAAAAAAATGAAGAATTTATTCCTCTCAGTGTTTCTAATGTTAAAGTATGCAGTACAAAGTAGACAGGATTTTTGTCTGTCATACATCTCACTTGCACTATTAGCAATATCTTGTACTTCTTCTGGAAATAATTTTATGTATACACATTTAACTTTTGCTTTATTTTTATTTTTATTTTTTTTGGTACCGGGGATCGAACTCATGACCTTGTGCTTGCCAGGCAGGCACTTACACCACTGAGCTAAATCCCCAGCCCATAACTTTTGCTTTTTAACATGTATCTTACATTTAATAACATATTTTGAAAATTACCCCATACCAGTATAGAGCATCATTTTTCATGGTTGTGTAATATTCTGTTATGAGGATATATCATTTCTTTAATCAGATGGTCTTATATTAACTTTCTTTTTGGTACTGGGGATCAAACTCATGACCTCAGGCTTGCCAAGCAGGCACTTACAGATGGTCTTATATTAATGAGCATTTAGGTAGCTTTTAATCTCTCATTATCAACAATGCTGTACTGAGTAAGCTTAGACCTGTATCATGTGGGATGTGAGATTGTAATTCACTGATGGCTAATTTCACCTCACCAGAGCTACCCTAATGGAGGGTCCACATTCAGCTCCCTGAATAGAAATGGCCTGGTATATAATCATGTTATTTAGAATAAGTGCCCAGAATTAGGAGACGCTAAAACTTACATAGCATTGCACAGATCTCACAAAGCAGGCAATTTATAAGTATTTACTACTGGATACAGGATCCAGTCCATTGGGGACACCTCCATGATCAGGAGCCCAACTCACCATGGTCCTGGAATGCTTCCATTTGGTCAGTTTATTGAGCAGCCTCAGGAGGTTGATGCAAGAAAAGAGGTTCCTCCAGCAGAACTGGTTGTTGTCTCCAGCTTCCTGAAATAAGGAACATCTATCATTATCTCAACCACCACAGGGCTTTCATTCCTACAGAAGCCCACAAGTCACTGTTGGTCAGCTTGGCTGAGGCTTTCCAGTACAAATGTTACCTCACTTTTACGCTCAGAGCACATCTTTCACCTGAAGACCAGCCCAACAGGGCGGGCATGTAATGCAGATGTAGGGTGCTTCCCTGTCCTGTGCAAAGCCCTGGGATCGCCAGCATTGCATTTTTAATTTTTCAGCATTATATTTAAACAACAATAGGCAGGGATTTAGCTCAGCAGTGTAAGCACCTGCTTGGCAAATGCGAGGTTGATTCGATCCCTGGTACCAAAATAAATAAATAAATAAATAGGGGTTATATATTTAAACAACAAAAACCAACAACAACCACCTGCTCAGCTGGCAATCTTGGAAGATCCTCTACCTAGAATACAGCAAGCACTGGCTAACCAGGAGATACATGAATACAGGAACTTGATTCAAGCAAGCTTTTTTGCCTAGTTTACTGTTTAGGATCAGAAAAGGCATGATAGAATCGTAACCCCATCTATTTTGCATTTACATAGGCTACATTTGCAATTGCTTGGAATTTAGTCACACTCTGGTAGAGTTTTGAACTGTCCTGGATTGTTCTGATCTTCATTATAGTTAATGTTTTTAAAATCACCTCCTACCCTCCTTTATGAAACCATATTGCAGCCAGAAGCTTAATTCCCCAGCATGGAAGGGAAATGGCAGATGGTTCATTTTAGGCAGATGTTTTTCCTGTGTGTTTCTTAGTATTTCTGACAACAGGTGGACTGTGGAGTACAAACAGTTATCTGCATTTTTTAGAAACAAAACATTTTTTAGAAGCAAAAATAAAAGTCCCTGTGTGATTTGAAGGGCTGCACATACATAATGGTGTCAGAAGTTACATAAATCAGTGAGTGTGTGAAATGGCAAAAATAACATCTTAGAAATTCCCCATGTCTACAGTGTGATGGGAGAATGCAGGAGCAGGAGACATATAGAAGAGGGGTGTTGTCTGGAACAGAAAATTATTTATTATTATTTTTGGAGACAGGGTTTTATCTTTTATTCAGGCTCATCTTGAACTCACTGTGTAGCCCAGGCTGGCTTCAAGCTTGCAGCGATCCTCCTGCCTCAGTCTCCTGAGTGCTGGGATTTATCGGCATGCAACATCATGCCTGGCCTCCCCCAAGTTAACTTGAAGCAAGCAAGACAGGCATCCCTCTAGTGCATAACGGACATCTAAGAGTTTTGAGGGAATGAAGGTCAAAAAGTTTCAGAAAAACTTTAGAAATATTATCTACAAATAAACATTCTCTTTCCAACGTAAATGTTCAATATTGTACTTAGAATAAGTTCTAGGGAAACCATAGTCTGTTTCTGAGGGAAACTTCTGTGAGTTTCTACACTATTGCATTAGCTAATTTGGCCAAAACCAATCAGTTTTTATACCTTGTGTGATGAACAGAAACAGTCTTTAACATTTTTAACAAGCAAGGGAGCTGGGCATGGTGGCACATGCATATAGTCCAGGCACGAAAAAGAAGCAAGGGAAATGCAAAACACATAGGGCAGGTAAGTATCACAGTAGGCTGCCTTTACCACAGTCTCCGTTATGGTAGAGCCATGAGCACCTTACATTCCTTGGCAGGTTAGTAAGCAGAAGCAGTCACAAGGGAGTAGGCACCAGGGCACCTATGCCTCAGCCCTGACGGGACAATCTTAGACAAGTCATTTCCTTTGTTTCCTGTAAGTGGCTGATAATCTTTAAGAACTCTTCATGGGGAGATTTTTGCTGGTATTGTTCGGACAATAGAATGCAGAGGTCTTATGCTTCAGGTGAATTGGGGGTGACAATGTGCAATGTATGTACCATTGTTGACCCGGATTGATGTGTTTTGAAATTTTGTTGTAGTTTTTTTCTTTTCTTCTTCTGTTTTTATTTTTTAGCCTTGAAATAAAATGGATTTGAAAAAAAAAAAAACAGAAAAAAAGAACTCTTCTTGGGGCTGGGTGTAGAGCTCAGTGGTATAGTGCTTGCCTTGGATTCAATTCCCAACACCATGCAAAGACAAAGAATGAAACAAAAATATCTTCAACTCTAACCATTCTATAATTCCATGATTTGAACTTACTCCAGCAGAACTATTCTATTTTATTTCATGACTGCATATTCTATTACAAGGGTTTACCTTTATTTAACCAGGGGTTTTTGTATTAATGGGAATTTAGGTTATTTCCAATCTATTATAAGCAATGCAGCAATGAATAATCTTAGATTTGCATCATTTGGGGTATGTGATTATAAATGAAACAACAAGGGGTTGGGATTTAGCTCAGCAGCGTAAGCACCTGCCAGGCAAGTGTGAGGTTGTGAGTTTGATCCCCAGTACCAAAGACAAACAAACAAATGAAACAACATTGCCTGGGAGGCTGAGGCAGGAGGATCTTACATTCAAGGCCAGTCTGGGTAATTTAGTAACTTAGGGAAGACCTATCTCAAAATTTAAAAATTAAACAACAAAGGAGTTGGAATGCAGCTCAGTGTGAAAGCCCAGAGTTCAAAGCCCAGTGCTGAAAAAGAAAAAAACAAAAGCAACATTGTTAACTTCCCTGCTAGAGCTGCCCTGAGGCTGAAAAAACAAAGACCAATTGAGTAACCATGTAAAGTTCTAGTCTTTTTTGCGTTTGCATTTTAAAATTTTTTACTGGCACATTTTAGATATACATAATGACAACATTCATCCTAAAGAATTTGTACCTGATGTATCTTGCTTCTAGTAAAGTTTTAGTTTTAAAAGTGAAGTTTTGACTCGGGGTAAGCGGATTGTGGCTGCCTTTTCCTGAAAGCTGTTTTGAAGAGCTCCTTCCAGGAAAGGGCCTCAGCACCCTCCTGGGATGGTCTGGCTGCCCAAGGCCTCCTGACAAAACTAACTACAGAAGCCTCACTTGCCCACCCCCAGGTGCAGGGTCAGTGTGCTGAGCCCAGCCAGGCCCAGCCCTGCCTGCTTCTGACTCCACTGCTTGCAGTGTCAGGTTCTTTGCCATGCGCTGCTCCAGTCTCTGCCTATGTAATGGATAATCATTTTCTTGGCCAGTCTTTAGCTTCAAGGATACCTGTTCAGATTTGCCAGACTTCAGGATGCTTTCATTATGCTTCCTTTCTTTTAAGGCAGGTCACCTTTTGTCCATTTTAAGTAAGATGTAGAAATATATTTTGTGAACAGAAGCACATAGCTATATTCTCTGGCTCCTGGTGCTTCACCCTAGACGAAGTGAGATCTTCTTCACTCACTCCCTACCAGCTAAAGCTACAGCTACAGCTAAAGCTCAAGCTAAAGCTAAAGCAGGGGGCTGGGGACCACAGCTCTCAGTGGGGAGTTTGCCCAGCATTTATTTCCAAGGTCCTGGGCTCAATCTCCAGCACTGTAACAAACAAACAAAGCATTTGCCCGTGTTCCACACTCACAAATAAATGTTTGTTCATAGTACACTTCAAGTCTAGAGAGTGAGTGTAGGGACCACCTCCTACCATTTCAGAGCATCTCCAAGGCACTGGAAGGCTCTGTTCTCAAAGTTCCCAATGGAGTGAGCCAAGCCAAGTAAAAACCCAGGCTACACCAATTATGTGGAAAATTAAGCAAGCTGACTAAGGGAAGAACAGAATGTTTCTTCCTCTTGGACTAAGGAAACCAGTTTGGTTGGAATCTGAGCACTAGAAGAGATTTAGCTGTTCTAGTCCAATTCCATCACCCATGGAAGCAAAAACTGAGGACCAGAAAGGGAGAGGAGACTGCAGTTACTTGTAAGTGCCCAACCTCCACTGAATTTGACGATCGTTTACTCTTCACCTTCTAGCAGTATTCTGGATCCGAGACAAAACGAGAATTATTTGGTTCCTGAAAGAACATTTGCTTATTCTATTGTCTATGATTCATGAAGACCTACAGGTAGAGCAGCCTTGTGTGTGTGTGTGTGTGTGTGGTTTTAGGGACTGAAACCATTGCCTCTGATTGAGCTACAACTCCAGCTCTTTTAAAATATTTTTTCTGAGATAGAGTCAAGTGTGCTCATTTAACGAGCCAAGCTCTATTCCTTTACAGATGAAATTCTTATAGGATACGGGAAAGATTCTTTCTAGTTCTTACAGAGTATGGTGGTGCACACCGGTAATCCCAGCACTTGGCAGGAAGACTGCTGTGAGATTGAGGCCAATCTGGGCAACAAAGTGAGTTCAATACCAGCCTAAACTGCATAGTGAGACCCTGTCTCAAAAAGACAAACGGGCTGGGGATTTAGATCAGTACCCTAAGCGCCTGCCTGCCAAGCATGAGGTCCTGAGATCAATCCCTGGTACAAAAAAACAAAAACAAAAAACCCAAAAAACAAATAAATTCTTCTCATATGGATTTCTGATAAATTACTACTAGATCTAGGTCTAGGAATTAGAAGAGTAATGGTTTTTTAGTGGAATGAGTAAGACATACCAGGAGTGGGTGGGAAAGCCTTTAATCCCGGCATTTGGAAGCCAGAGGGAGCGGAGATCACTGAGTTTGCAGCTAGCCTAAACTACACAGTGAGCGCCTGCCTCAAAAGAAAAAAAAATTTTTTTTTTCAGGGACGGGGATTTAGCTCAGTGGCTCAAGCGCTTGCCTGGCAAGCATGAAGTCATGAGTCCGATCCCTGGTACAAAAAAAAAAATTTTTTTTTTCAATGATACATAAGGAATTTAAGCAAACTAATGTGTCTTGGGGAGGGGACTTGGGTATATGAGTTTGAAAAATCACCTGAGATTCTAATCACCTCAGTAATCATTATAGCAAAAGTGACTATAGCTAAGTTGATAAAATGTGAGGGGAAAAAAGTATCCAATGTCTTTCCTCTGTATAAATATTCATGGAAAATGGATATATACCTTGTGGCATGTTCAGTAGAGGAGTAATAATGCTAAAGGCACCACTGATTTTAAATAGTGATGGTGAAATTAGAACAAAGATTTTATTTGATTTTTTAGAGACAGGGTTTCATTACATAGTTCAAGCTGGCCTTCAACACACTGTGTAGTGCAGGCTGGCCTCAAGCTCCCGGTGATCCTCTTACCTCGGCCTCCCCAGTGCTGGGATTACAGGTGTGTGCCACCACGCCCTCAGACTTTATCTCGACTAGGAAGTTATAAAAAACTAAATAAGGTGATTAAAGGATTTGATATATAAAGTGACATAAATATTTTATAAGTCTTTCTGAATAGAATTGAACTCCCACTTTTCTTTTTGAGACAAAGTCTTACTGTGTATTTCAGACTGGGTTTGAACTCCCAGTGATGCTTCTGCCTCAGCCTCCTGAGTACTGGGACTGTAGGCACATACTATAATGTCTGGCTCAAACCCAAATTTCAGCAATTTTGCAATGATCTCTTTTCTTTGATACAGGGTTTTACTACGTTTTTCATCAGGCTGGCCTGGAACTTGTTACCCTCCTGCCTCAGAGCCTCCTGTTTTACCATGCCTAGCCAATAACCTACCTTTTGAAAATTAACTTAATTTCATTGCCTTGATCTAAAAGGAAATGCCAAACATTTCTTTGCAATTGGCTGGTCATGCAAACCCTGACCCACTCTTCCTAGTCCTGTATAAGGCTTCAGAAGTGACTTTAGCACGCTGCTTCCTCATCAATAAAGGGTGCCACTGGGCAAGATAAGGACCAAAACACTTCGAGCTCTGGTATTGTATGGTTCCATAAACATTACCTTCTCTGTACTTCATTTTCAACTACATGTGAACAGCTTGAATTCCCATACTGTTTCAAATATTCTCTCCTTGATGCTGCTATTTATTTATTTATTTATTTATTTGAGACAGCATCTTACTATGTAGTTCCGGCTGACCTTGAATGTACTCTGCAGCCCAGCCTGGCCTGGAACTTGTGGTGATTCTCCTGCCTCAGGCTTCAAAGTGCTGGGTTTAAAGATGTGCACCACCATGCCTGGTTGTTGCTGTTATTAAATCACATTCTGGGATGAGGTGGTGAAAATAAGCATTTGGAACTTTGGGTCAGTTTTGTGGCAGTGATGATACATTTACACAGAATTCCCATTTTCTTTGCCCAAATCTCTGTAAGAAAAAGGAGGAAAGGAAGATGAGGTATAATCTTCATGATTTCTCTTTAGGACTAACAGGCCCACAGAGGAAGCAAATCTATAACCTTGTCTTCATTTCACTGTAATCTAAAATAGTAGTTTATAAACATTTTTATTGACCAAATCTATCATAAAAGTATTTTTGTGTGTTCCCGAATACATGTATGCTCATTTATAAATTACAAATGAACTGTTGTAATAATGTTGTTACGATGTATATATAAACAGCTATTAATCTATATAAAAGATCAAACATGCCTACATTTCATGCTACTGTTCTGAAAAGCCACCCAGGTGCTGAGCACTCAACATGCTGGGGCTACAGTTGATCGCTTTCTCCAGCAATCTTCCCCAAGACCATACTCAACCTCCACACAATCCTATGTTCACCATCCTTCATTTCGGTTTGGAATCTAATTTTAGTTTTGCCCTTGCTTAGCTAGATTTGAATGTAGACACTGAAGATCTGGAAATTTTAAGCTTTCCCACACCAGATGGGTAGGGAAACTGCTCAGTACATGGGTGAGAATGGCCTACTCTAAAGTTAATCATTTCACCATTTTGACAAAAACAGGCAGGATTCAGAAATTAATATGCCATTAACTTTGCCTTTATTTCATGTCCACAATGCTGTGCAGCTGGAGTGCCAAAGGAAGCAAATGAATTCAGTTCAAATTCAGAAAACAGAAAAATGTGAATCAAGACTGTCTCAGTCCATTAACTCTATTTCCAGGAATCTATATTAAGCAAATAATTAAGGATGAAGTCAAAGGGTATTTATTTTAGAATTCTACAGGAAAAGTTGAGATGAATGTTCAGTAAAAGACTGTTCTTTTTAAAAAATTGAGTAGTGCAGTATCATGTGTAACTTCTAATGAGGTTTTCAGGAATGTTTACCAGGGATGTAGAGGTAGAGTGCCTGTGTAGCACGTGCTCAGGAAGCACCACCCAAGAACCAAACAAAACCCCCAAAAGGTTCGTCTTTAAATTTTACTATGTCCTGTGGAAACACAAATACGTTCAGTCTTTATTTAATTAACTAATGTTATTTAAAGTAAATCCTACACACTTAAACAGCCATTACGTCTTCTCTGTTTACAATTCACGGAGCCTGAAAGAGAGCTAAATTTTAACTCCTGTAAACTTTAGTCTTTTTTGGGGTACAGAAATCACCAACTGAGATCAACAAATCATTATAGTAAGGACCTATGGGGTAACCTTGGAGTCACTGAAGCCTGTGATGACTCAGGAGAAACAATGTAAACCCTAGGGGGTGCGTATGGGGTGCTGTTACTAAACAAAACCACCAGGTGCCACTATTGCTTTACAGGAAGGAATACAATACCAAGCATGGGCTTTTTATTAGACATTCATGCTTTCTTTCCCTCACTTTGGGATAATACAGTCTTTTCAGAAGGCATAATAATCACCCCAGTACAATAATTTTAGCTCATATCAAAGGTCAGTTGAAAGAGATGCAAAAGTATAGTTCTCATCAACTCCTATATGTAAATTAACAGGGTTAGAATAGAGAATATACTACATTATATTGAGGAATAGATTCAGGCCATGAAGACAGACTTTCTATTTTTAAATATTGTACAAGTAGCACTTTTTGCAGGAGGTACTGGGAATCAAGCTCATGACCTCACACTTGCAGGTGCTTGTGCCGCTGAGCTAAATCCCCAGCCCCTAAAGAGCATCATATTAATGGTACTGTATGCCACTGTTTTGGTGTGAAATGTGTTCTTCACTCCAGCCCTGAAGGCAGATTGGGCACGATTTTGCCTTGATTTGAACTTCTCCATTTAGAAAATCATTTTAAAGAGATTGAATGCCATGTAAATAAAGTTGGACATTTAAAAAAATCTCTCTGTAGAAGTAAAGCTTCTAGTGTCTCTGCAGGGACTACATCTAAAAAAAATCAGAAAATTTGTTCCAGTGACAAAAAGTTTACTGAATTTGGTGTCCCTGACATTTGATTCTTATCTCATTTGGGATCTGTCACTATGAGGAGTGAACTATGACAAGTCAATTCATTCACCGGGTACTAATCTTTGAAATATAGGGAGCCAGGTCAAATGATTCTTAAGTGCTCTCCAGCAAGACTCCTATGGGTCTATAGAACAGAAGTGTATTTCGGAATAATATACTTTTCTGATTCAACATTTTGCAGTTATGAAAGATAGGGGACAAGATGCTGCATCACCAGTGGGTATCATCACACAATCATTCAGCACTTACCGAGGCTTTCAGTGCACCAGATACAGAGCTAGATATACAGTGAAGATGATAGGGCAGGGCAGTCCACACCTGTAATCCCAGCACTTTGGAGGCCAAGGCAGGAGGACTGCTATGAGTTTAAGGTCTATCTGGGCTACCTAGTGAATTTAAGGCCAGCCTGAACTACATAGTAACACCCTGTCTCAAAAAAACAAAAGAAGTAGATAATGTCTCTTCTGCCAAGAAGTTTATGGTCAAACTGAGAAAGTTACAGATAAATAATTACAATGAAACAAGGCATAGGCTGGAGTATATCTAAATACACAAGGTAGACCTTATCTTCAATATGCTTTTAGTCAGTCAGTGTCAGAGAATTCATAACTCGAGATAACTTTTCTGATTTGATTAGAAGTGTTTTCAGGGTGAAGAACTTTCTGGGTTATCCTCCTATGGCTATACTGACCTTTGCCTCAGAGACAAGGTATTTTCTTTTTCTTTTCTTTTTTTTGTCTTTTTGAGACGGTCTCACTATGCAGTTCAGGCTGACCTTGGGCTCACTTTGTAGCCCAGGCTGGTCTCCAACCCTCAACGATCCGCCTGCCTCCGGAGTGCTGGGATTACAGGAGTGTGCCACCACGCCCGGCTGACAAGGTATTTTCTGAAGTACATACTCCTGGGTTATATAACTCCAGGAGGAAAATGAGAAGGGGATCATTGGAGCAGAGCAGAAAGATAATTGTTTGTGCTACATCAGAAGAAATTCTCCTGCCATTTAACATGAATGTTCACTGAGTTTCAGTCCCCTTATCTTTTTAACTTTCCTTTCCTCCTTGGTATTTTTTCACTGGTTCTTTCCTCTTCTCTGCAAAATGTTAAGATCAGCTGTTCTGAATCTTCCTCAACAAGGATAGCAGCGCTAAGCCCCTACTGCCTCTGTGCTCTTACTATTATGCCTTCATTGATCTGAGACTCCCAACCAGGGCATTATGGGGCTGGAGAAGAAATGAAAAAGCAAATGCCAGCTTCTTCCACCTGGCAGTTTCAAGGCTGCTAAATCCCCATCTGCTTACCAGACTCTCGGTAGTAAGCTCCGGCAAATCCTGAATGGTACAGCCAGGGTAATCCAGGACCAAGATGCTGCAAGATGCAGAGATAAGGACAGGCTTTAGGTAAAGGGCAACAGCAGGAAATGGCTGCATCTAAAAGGGCAAGGTTGTTTTTCTCCAGCAGGATCATTCCGTTGCCTAAATTGCTTAGTGACAGCTGAAACTGAAGGCACTGATGCTGGGCAGCCCCAGCTCCAGTTCCCTCTCCTTGATCATTAGGGAAACCAAAGAGTTTTTTAAGTCTGGCCCCATCTAGCAGACGCAAAAAGAGCTAAGTGCAGAAAAAGAACCTCCTTTCCACTTGGCTCTCTTTGCTTCTTTTAAGGAATACATAAACTTGAGTGCACTTTTGTTTTTACACTTAAGTGTATATGGGAATAGTGCTCCTGGAGATGCTGCCCAGACCCATCCATTCCACTAAATAACAATTTGAGGTGGTGAGGATGGAAAGAACCCTTTCCTGTGTGTCTCAGCAGCTCTCTCCGAATGCCAGGAACTTTGAAGAATGACTGCAGAAGCTACTCTTACAGCAAGGTTAAGATAGGGGCAGCTTCTGCAGCAAGACCAATCCAGTAGCTACAAAATGATAGTGTCTGACTCCAAAACTAACAATGCGGGAATACAAGAAAGCTACATGCTCTGTGGTGAGCCCAGGGAAGCAGGCATGAGTCAGGAAGGGAAATAAGATACCACATGTGACAGGGACAGAAGTCACTCAACAAATGAGTTTCTTTCCTCTTCTTTCTCCTTCATGGTACAACGCAGAATTTTGGCTAATCTCTAATGCTCCTCTGGCTCTTATACTCAATCTGATATTTAATGAGGTTTTAGATATCAATCTGAACTAGTGCAATTTGAAATGGGTAAAGGATTTTGGCAAAGCTGGAGCTACATATAGCAATGAGTATATGGTGCTTGAACCTCTGTGTTTGCAAGTTGAAACTTCTATACAAGCAAAAGAAAACAATTTGCTTGGCTAGAAATGTTTATCTCTGTCCAAGAAACACAAACCAAGACAACCTAGGACAGTGGTGGTGAACCTATGGCACTTGTGCTACTGCAGGCTGTTTGTGTCACTGGAAGTTCTAGGAGAACCAGGACAGTGGAGGAGAGTTGTCAGCTTGGGAAAGAACAGTGAGTCAATCTGCAATGCGCCCATCAACTCCATGTATCACTCTGGATCTCCCAGGGTTGCCAGTTCGGTATTGCCCCATAGGATAAACATCCTTGGCTGACTCACCCACATAATCTATCTACCTCCCACTGACAAGGCTCCATGCCAAAGTAGGTGCTGGTGACTAGCACCTGACTAGCTGGTGGGAAATCAAAGATAAAACTTGTTCCTGTCTCTCAACAAGCTGAATTCTAGCCTAAGGGGACATAAAAGAAACATATAAGTATCTAGAATATCTGGATGGTAGGAGCCATGAGGAAACTGTGCAGTGATAAGCTGTGGTGCTCCAAGCTCTGAGGATCATTCAAAAGTAAAACTTACCGGCAGCACACAGGTGGCACCATTTTGTTCAGGTCAACTCTAGCAACAGCTGTCATCTGCCACTACCACACTTCTAATTCCAAAACTAAATTGATAGACACCTACTAGATTGTTTCCTCCTCCCCTTTCAAGCCCATGACACAAGGCAGAGATAGCATTTAGTTCCTGTGCTCTACTCTCCCAGACAAATTTGTCAGTGAGAAAGGAAATCTGAATGAAGTATCCACAGGGGGAGATGAATGGCATCTTGGGCTCTCCACACTACAGACCAATTTTTGACCCAGAAGCCCAAAGGGAATTAGGTTAATGTTATGATTTAGATCGAGAATGCCTCTTAAAGGCCTCATGCTCTCATAGGCTGGGCTCCTAGAAGGTGACTGAATCATGAGGGTGGTATTACTGATCTTGTTTGAAGGTGGGGTCTGGATAGAAGAGGGGGGCCACTGGCATGACCAGGAGGCGTATCTCTCTCCCTCTGTACTCTTCTCTCTGCTTCTTGCACTATGCCATTTTTGTGTTTAAAGGTGTGATAGGAACTGAAACTTCTCCTTTAAATTGTAGGTGTCAGTGTTGTTTGTCGCAGCAATGAAGAAAGTGACTAAGATAATTGGGTAACACAACCAAGAGCGTTGACTGATACACACAGGTGCCTGCATGCAGTTGTGGCCCTGACACATTCCGACTTACTTTTAAAATATTTATTTATTTATTAGATGGTAATTTCTCCTTATGTGGCCCAGGCTGGCTGCAGATTTGTAATCCTTTCTGCCTTCAAGTAGCTAAAATTAACAGGTATGCACCATCATGCCTGGCCTACACTTTCATTTCCCCTAGCAATCCAACAAACATCTTAAACATCACTTTTAGGAGAAGCAATACCCAGGTTTCCATGTAGCTAGCAAAAAACCCTTTCTTCAATGCTTCCCTGATTCCTCTCAAAGTAAAATATTTAATGCGCTCTCATACTTTTTTTTTTTTTGGGGTGGTGGGGGTGGAGCTCAGAGCCTCATGCATGCCAGCTTTACTCTGCCACTGAGCCACATTCCCAGCCCACTTCTTGCACTAATATTAACTAATGTTTATGAAAACTCTGTGCCACTGGGGATGTAGCTCAGTGGTAGCACACTTGATTAGCACATGTGAGTCCCTAGCACCAGAAATAAAGATAAGCTCTATGACACACAGACAGTATTCTCATTTTAAAGATGCAAATACTGTGGCTCAGATATTAGACACTTATAGTTAGCAAGTGGGCAGATCCAGGTCAGGAATCCAGGTCTCGTGGCTTCAGGCTCCATGCAGGGTATGTGGGGTTTAAACCATATACAAGGCTGCCACTCTGCAGTAGAATTTCGGGCCATATTGACAGAGTGGGGAGGCATCTCCTAGTCCTCCCTCTCCTGTCACCCTAAAGTATGACACCAACTTCTTTACTTTTACTTTAGTAACTTAGCCTCTGATAAAGGCTGGGAAACTCTATCAAATAATATGCTTCTAGTGCTTGAGGAAATAGCAAACTAAGGAACAAGGATCTACTCAGCAATATCCCAGTCCCAGCTGGGAAACTCACACAAAGCCTAACTTCTTATCCTGCTTCTGATGCACACTTAACAGGCCTTATTAGCATGTCAATCTTACACAAGTCATATAATCTCTCTAAATTTGTCTCCTCATTGGAAAGTAAGAGTAAAACTTATCTCTCAGCACTGCTAAGATGAAACAATGAATGTGAAAATATTTTTTTTAAACTACAAATCAATCTGATCTAACCAAGTAAAACTGTTTACTTTTAGCCAGATTTTGTATGACATTTTATGTTTTACAAAGCAGTGTAACTGCAAGTATTCCAATTTATAATTTAGACTGAGACTAGCACTGGCCAGACAAGCAGATTGCTTCACAACAACAAAATCTACTGGGCCCTTCTGCAAGAGGACTTCCATCACAGCAACTTCATCACTGCAGCTTCATTTCTATAAGTAATAGCATTTTCAGCTTCAAAACTATTAAAATTACCTGGATGTGGTATTGTATGCCTGTAATCTCAGCACCTTGGGAGACTGAGGCAAGAGGATCTCAAGTTCAAGACCTCTGTCTGAAGGCAATTTAGTGACTTAGTGAGATCCTGTCTCAAAAATAAAAAGAATTGGGGATGTAGCTCAGTGTGAAGGCCCTGTGTTCAACCTTCAATACTGAAAAAACAACCAAAACTACTAAAAAGCAAATACCTTTGCAGAGAGACAAACCATATACCTCCATCAGCTAATGCTTCAAGGAAATTAAATTTAACAGGGGAGCAGCTCTTAAGACAAGAGACACTAGGGACACCAGGTACAGAGACACATAATTTTCTCAGTCACCAAAAAGTAGCCATTGAAATAAACCCATCAAGAGTCCATACCTGTTTTTGGCAGTAATGTAGGACAAGATATTTTGATTGAAGAACTTTAGGATCAATGGGATGCAGTTGGCAAATACCAAATGTTGTGAGATATATTCAAACTGAATTTAAAAAAAGCAAAAAACAATGCTTATTTGAGGGGAAATAAAGGGTATACATGAAGAGAGACAGAAGCACAAATCTAATATCCATGTGCAAGAATATCCACTACCCACTAGTGTTATTAGTCTTCCTGTCTCTGAAATGGGACATTCATCTTCAGCCAGCCCACCCTAGAAGGAGAGGAATAATCTATATTGTACATTATATGCTCCTGAAAGAAAAACACACTCTAAATAAATAGAAGGAGCTGGGTGTGGTGGCAGATGCCTGTAATCCCAGTGCTTAGGAAGTTGAGGCAGGAGGATTGCCATGAGTTCAAAGCCAGCCTGAACTACATAGCAAGACTGTAGCTAAACATACAAACAACCAACCAAAAAATTCAAAGAAATAGAAGGAATTGCTGTGAGATTTGTTCTAAGCTCAACAGGAAAGGAAGGCTCCCTGAGAGATCTGCTTTCCATACCAAACCTCTGGCTCATAATGTTTCAACTGTGATTGATGTAGCAGGAACAGGTGCAGCTCACTCCAGTCAACTGCTGGCATCACTCCGGCAGGATGAAGGCAGCACACAGTAAGCAAATGAACCACTAGAATGTGGGCTCCAGCTTGTCTGTCTGGTGTACCATATTACCCCAGCACTTAGAATATCAGCATTTCAATAAATGAATAAAGAAGAGCTCTTCAACCAACAGACACTGTACTGAGAAGTCCAAGATATCTGTTAGGTTAAATACCACAGCACGGGTCTCCACTGACTTTCTTGAGAGAAGATGGGTTTGTATTTGGGAAGACCTAGTGGAGTAAGTGGTCATAAAAGCAGTGTCATGGAGTTAGCCTGGATTTTGCCCATAACACACTGAGAAACACCAGATCTTCAGATCAAGAAGCTAGAAAGCTGGGCCAGTTTAGACAAGGCTTTAAAAAACAGAGAAGTGAGGTGTTTAAAATCCCCTAGCCCTGCATGACCAGCAAGAGGTGGCCATGGCAGTAAGCTATGTTGCCTTCACATGCATATGTGGTTAGAGATGGAGAGTCTGCCATACCACTTCTCTCTTCTGTTCAATAGTTTATCTCTGGAAACCAGACCAAGGTTTTCTCCAAAACTCCAGGCAGAGGTGCCAAACATACTTTCTACAAAATGAGAAACTTCAGTTTGGCAATGACAGGCCTTGGATTCACCCACATTGACATAGAGTGGCAAGGCCTACTGAGTCACATATTGCCCACTGAGAGAAGCAACCATGGTCATACATCCACAGTTCAGTGGGAACACAGCTCCTAACCATTCCTACCACTCCCAGCTCTGCTGTTGCTCAGCAAACATCAGCAGAAGTGTGAGCACCAGGACATCTTCCACAGCCATGGTTAGTTGAATGTACAAACATGGAGAGACTCTGGATACACAGGACCATGATCACAGGAGCCTCCCTGCACTCTGAGGACCTGTTCTTCTACCTTCAAACCTGGTTCTGACTCCTTAGGAGGAAAATGGGCGGACACAAGAAATAATACTGACAATCAACAAATAGAGTCATATCAACTTAGAGAGCTTCTGCCAGCAAAGGAAACAGAGTGAAGAGATACTCTACAGAATGGGAGAAAATTTTTGCCAGCTTTCCTCACACAGAAAACTAACATTTAGAGTATATAAAGAACTAAAAAAAAAAAAAAAAAAAAAATTGACCCCTCAAATAAATGACCAAATCAAAAATGGGCAACTGAAATGAATAGACACTTCTCTGAAGAAGTACAAATGGCCCATAGGATACAGGAGGAAAATGGGCACAGCCTCTGGGCAGTAATGAGTAGGCTTCTTCTCCTCCCTGCGGTCTCCCCACAGACAGGAAGCATCCACTGGCTGCCCCCGTGCTGTCACTGTATTTCGGTAGTGCCTGCAGGACCAAGTCCAAGCTCCTTAACAAGGCAAACAGTGACACTGTGGGAAAGCAAAACAGTCTCAACTCTTCTTAATCTTAGCTTCCTCATCCATGAAACAGGGATAAAATAACAACTATCTTACAGGGCAAAGAGAATTAAATGAAGCCCCGCATGTACTCAGTAACCATGTGCTATCACATATTAAGATGACTCCCTGCTCACCCTGCAGTTCATGTATCAGCAGCAGGCTTTCTCCTTCCCACCAACTCCAGGCACAACTCTAGCAACATTTAGTTACAGTTTCCAAAACTACTTTGCTTTGTCTCCTCTAGACTGTCACATATTAGCTTTTCTGCTTGAATTGCTTCCTGTCCTCCCGCGGTCAACTCTCATATCCTGGCTAACATCTGTTTCTTTACGGCTCATCTAGAAGTCATTTCTTCTCCATTTCAAGTTGGATTAGGTGTTTCCATAGCAGCCAGTGCTCACCTGAATCACAGCACTTACCACTCCACAAATGGCTATTTATGTATCTGTGACCTTTGTAAGAGTCTAGAGCTATTAAGAGCCAGAACTATATTTTATCAGAATTATACTTAAAATGTCTGAAGAGTGCTTCATATAAAAACTTTGCTCAACATATCCCACATTTTTGGTGGAATTCTGTTGTTTTTGAAGTACTGGAGATTGAACCCAGGACCTTCACACTGATTTATATCCCCAGCTCCTTTTTAATTTTTTTAAATTTTTTTTATTTTGAGACAGGATCTCACTACACTGATAAATCACCCAGGTTGGGCTCAAATATGCTACCCTCCTGCCTCAGCCTCCCAGAGTGCTCAGATTACGGAAATGTACCATCATACCCAGCTTGGGAGAAAGTCTGAATTCTGACTTGACATTGTTTCAAAACTGTCTGGGCATATTTCTAAGAATTTCTACTCATGGCTCTAGGCAAACTTACCAAGCACACAGATACTTGTACCTTTCTAAGGCAGTTATCCACATCCTACTTCATATTACCACCCCAAGCTTACAGAACAAGTAGCTGGATCCTCTGAGGACAAAGGAAAGGCTGGAACATGCTCAGTGAAATTACAAGGCTCCTCTCTGGGGCCGGTGGAGAAATGCTCCTGGAGTCTCACCTGGTAGATATGGTTGAGTTTGAAGTGTTTGAGGAGTAGCAGAAGCAGAGCAGAGATACTCTTTACGATGATCTCCTTGTGCCTGTTTACATCAATGCCCAGCTTCATGCTCTGGAGAACAGTGATGCTAAAATGGAGAGAGGCGCTGTTAGTGCAGAGGGCGGCCTTGTGGGAAGGACCCAGGTATTTGGGTCAGACATAAAGTACACAAGAGTCAGAACTCAGGAAATCTAAACTGTGCTAGGGCAACCTCCAGAGTTTCCACTTACAAACCTCTCTAGACAAAAACTCCACTGATCTTTTTGGCAAATTCATCCCTTGGCAATGCCCACCCACATACTGAGGGGTTCATGATCCGCACCCTCAGTCATGAGCTAAACAGATCACAGTGGAGACCTCTGCAGGGAAAAGTGGTAGTGGTAAGAAAGGAGAGATTTCGTTGAAGACTGTCCCAAAAGTGTTAACAAGGGCTGGTAGGACAAAGAGGCCCTGCAGACAACACACTGGCATCCAGCAGCGCCGCAGTGGAAGCACTCACGGCATCTCTTCAGGCAGGACATCTGCCAGGATATTGATAGAGTCTGTCTTAGCCTTGGAGGTGGGAGCTGCAGCCAGGAGAATCTTAAGCAGAGCGATCTGAGAAATAGAAAAGGATTAAATCCATCCATCCATCTCACATAGTGAGGCAGAGATTTTCCCACATAGCATCAGCTCAGTGAAGAGTAAGTATCTGAAAGCCTTTCTCTGAGTTCTTTCTTCAGTGACCAGAATCTCTCCAGAACTCAGAAGTGCAAAAAGGTCCCCAGTCTTGTGAGACTAAGGAGGAAGCTGGAAGGGAGCTCAAAGGCCGTTTTGCTTCAAGATTGCTCTTTCCAAAGGGGAGGATGGAAGGCAGAGTGGAAGGGGCAATGCATCAGCATAGTTACTACTCCCAGACCAGTGCTACAGAGGACATGACAGACAACAGCAGATCTCAAACAGCTCTGGTACTTACCTTACCTAGAAGGGCCCCTACTGCATCCTATGTAGAACCTGCTTATTCTCCATCCCTCCCAAAGGACTAGGGAAGGGAGAAGAGTATCTTCAGAGGAGCCCTAAGGAAAGTTCAGAATTCTAATGCTTTGCCCAAGTAGCCACAGCTCAGGAAACAAGCTCAGACATCTGACAGCAGAGTCTGAAGTGGCTCTTAGTGATCTGTTGCTTACAGCAAAGAAAGGCAGCTCTTGCCCGGTCATTTCCTTACCATGTACTGGGGGAGACTAAACAGCATGCCCTGGTAGAGGATTTCACATGGTGTTTCCGGCACTGACTCTTCCCCCTGTGGCAGGAAACCCACAATTTGTCCAGGCCACTTTTTAGGTGACCAAAGGCTTCATTTTCTGTTGTGAGGGATGGTATGAAAAGACACTAAGCTAGGAGTCAGATTTAGGTTGCTATTCTAGCTCTGTTAGTGACTTGGCATGTGACCTTAAATAGGCAACCTTCTTTCTCTGAGTCCTCATTTTCTCTTCATTAGTATCAGAAGGCTGGACTGGGTGATTTCTGAGGCCTCTTCCAGTCCCAATAATCTATACTTCTAGTTTCCCATTACCTGTAACTAATCCAGAATTCTTCTTTCACATCACATGATGGATCAGGAGTTAGAACTCCCATCTAGAGGTTAGCTCAGACCACTGTTTTGTTGGACACATGCACAGGGCAACCTGGATATTCACATGTGTTTAACTCAGTCTACAGGTGCATCTGGGACACTGGAACAGTCATCCCACACAGAGGTGCTTCCCATGGTGTCAATCAAAGGACAACAGAAAGCTCTAGAATGGTCTGAAAGCCATGAAGGGAAGGGAAGGTATGGCCAGAGATAACCTTTGGTGAGGTAACCTATGGCCAGAGAGACAGGAAGGAGTATTAACAAGGAAGCTTTTAGGTCAATAGAAACTATTTTCTTTCCCTCTCCATTAATAATGGTAACATCATTTTGTCCTTTCTGACCAGGAGATTAACCCTGGACTTTGCACTGAGCTACACCCATACCTCTTTTATTTTTTCGAGACAGGGTCATGCTAAATTGTTAAGGCTGGTCTCAAATTTGCAATCCTCCTGCCTTGGCCTCTCAGAATGTTGTCAGGATGACAGGCATGTGCCGCCACACCTGGCTGTCTCTGTCCTCTCAGTGAGCCCTAGCTAAGCAGGCAGCAGGGTGTTCAAGCGGCTGATGAGACCTCATTGTCACCTTCGGTCAATGCATTCCCTTTTCTCTCCAGGACCCTCTTACAGGGTGAGGGTTACTACCAGGAGACCCTGAGACAGGGAAGAGTCATTGGGCTCCTTCTATTCAGCACAAGTCGGCAGAGTCTTAAATGGGCATTCGACAGAGCCTGGTGATGTAGGTCTATTCTCTAAGTCCTTCCTTCACCTCCAAACCAACTCCCTTGCCCCACAGTCCCTCAATAGTTGCTGACCCTAACTCACATACTTTATGGGGAAAACAGAAGCAGACAGGTATCCTCCTCTCTCCCTACCAGAGTTTCTGCCTGCCTGCCTGCCAACATGAAGGATGATCTCCCTATGCCTTGAGGCCAGCACTCCACTCGGCCTCAGGATCCCACACCCTTTCACTCTGCGATGCCATCAGTCCTGTAATTAACCCCGCTTCTCAGTCATTTATTTTAGGACATAAAAATACTCTGGTAACTCTGTTATAAGACACTCTTCCTTGACCCCACATCCTCTTCCTTTAGCCACCATCCCATTCATGTCTCTCTTCCTCTTCCAACTCCCTTCTTGACATTCCTTTCCCACACACTCCAACTAGGCCTTCAGCCCTCCCACTTCACTTGCTGTTGCTCTTACCAAGATCACGACTTATCTTCATGTTGCCAAATCTAATCCTTAGCTGTCACGTGCCCTCCATCAGCAGCATCTGACCCAGCAAAGCACTCTCTTCTTGAAAGACTACAGGGTCTTGCTATGTAGTTCAGGCTGGCCTTGAGCTCACTTTGTAGCGCAGGCTGGTCTTGAACTCACAATGATCTTCCTGCCTCTGCCATCCAAATGCTGGGATTACAGGCAAGTACAACCACATCTGGCTTCTGAAAGACTTTCTTAGCTTTTATGGTATTGGTCTCCTGGATTTCCTCTGACTTCACTGAGTGCTTTTCTTATTCTTTTCTGGCTCCTTTCCTGACACATCCCATTCCTCAATATGCTGACATGCTGAGGACTTTGTCCTATGTCCCATCTGCCTCTGCCTTACTCCCCTTCGGTTCTCTCAGCCACTTCTGTGACTTTTAACACTGTCTGTAGATCAGTAACTCCCAATTATCTTAAAGCCAGCCTTCTGCTAGGGACTTTAAACCTACATATCTAATTGCCTGACAGCTCTGAATCTGAACTCAGTATGACCAAAGCAAGACTCTTCATATTTCTCCCTGCCCTGGCAGATGGCACTTATACTTGATTCCTTTTTGCCTGTTTCCCCACACCCAATTGAACTGAAAGTCTTCTCAGTTACACCTCCAAAATATAACCCAAATTCACCTACATGTCCTTGTTTTCTCTATTACTACTTTAGTCCAGGTCACCTTGATTATTTCAAGATTGATCAGTGCTTCCACTGTTTTCTGGTCCAATCTTTAGCTAAAAACTAGTGGTTTTTAAAAACATACATCAAATAAACTTTGTTACAGCTGGGCATGGGGGTGCACGCCTGTAAACCTAGCACTTGGGAGGCTGAGAAAGGAGGCTCTTGAGTTCAAGACCAGCCTGGGCTACAATGTGAGCGCAAAGCCAGCCTGAACTGCATAGCGAGATCCTGTCTCAAAAAGGCAAAAAACAAACAAACAAAAAAACCAACTTTGTCACTGCTTAAAAATAAATAAATAAAATTTCTGCACTGTATCTACCATCCTCTGGTAGCTTTGTTTACTTTCTTCCTCAAATTTAAAATAGCATGAAATCAAGCAGCCGGTCTTGCCCAGCACTCCGTAAGAGCCGAGCACCCTGAATCAACGCACATGCACATATCTGCAATGGCACCGCATTACAGGTCCCTCCTTCTGGCTCACCAAAGACATGGGGCATTTCTCCAGCTCCTCTTCATTCTTGATCTGCACATCTGCGATAGAGATATACTTGTGCTGGCAAAGATAAGAAGACATCAGCAGGGCTAAGGGTATTAGTCACATGTGTAACCAGTTTCTCAACTTCCTCACTGATGAGGCAGTGTTCTACCATGGATCTTTCACCTCACAAAGATATGAACTCTTTAAAGGCAGAAGTCTTATTCACCTCCACATCGTCAATATCAAGCAAAGTGCTTCTTCAACAGTGCTGCTGTGTAGTGCATGTTTCCGTATTTGTTGAACAGCAGCAAATATCTAAGCATTTATCTTTAAAATACAAGGGGAAGCCAAGGATGAGCCTTTCCCTGACCACTGCTGTGAGAGTTGTGATGTGTGTGCACATATGCACAGAGCAATGCTTCCCTACTCTGTGCTCACAATGGGTTTTGAGCAGACTCCCACTCAATCCTGGGCCTTTGGACATTAGTGGACCTACAGGCAGAGAGAAGTGAAAGGAAAGGAAGCAAGAAGTAGGAAGTGAGAGAGAGAAGGATAGAAAGAGGGAAAAAGAATGAGCGCAATAAAGGAAAACTTTTTCAGATATCCTAATGTAGGAAACTAGGTAAGTAGAAAGAGACTTCATTCTTCCTATCCGGCCAAAAGCCAGGCCTGCAGGAGAAGTGCAGAAGGTCCTCAATGTGTCTGGCAGAAGAGCTCCCCTTAGTGTCTACGACCCTCATAATCTGACACGCTGATGTCTCTCTATTCCTGAAGCCACCCTGGTCACCTGCTTTAGGGTCTTCACACTCTCATGGATGGGTCTGGGCAATCCCACCAAGGTATCTGTGTCCCTGAGAAAGGCAGAAACATGCATCGTGAGTTTCAAAAGAGTGGAAAATTACCCATACACCTTGTAGTCACAGGGACCATACCACTCTGAACATCTAAGCACTGGTATCCTTCCTCTACAAACCTCTGGGTCCCTGATCTTGCTTCAGGACACAAAAATAATGATGGTACACTGAAGTGTCTACTGAAAATTAGATTTGTAGTCTCTTTGGAGACTTAACTTGGTCTGGGAGTGACAAATTCCTATTGAAGAGTATGTAGTCGAATGTTGCTTTTTTGTTTCCTAGGTTTTTTTTTTTTTTTAGATGGGGGACCTTGCTAAATTCTCAGGCTGGCCTGAAACCCACAATCCTCCCAAGTAACTGGATTACAAATTGTACCACTATGCCTAGCTCCAACAAAGTTTTTGACAGTGAAAAACAAATAACAAAGCCTTCCAGGTTTTATAAGGGACAGTAGGAAAAATTCATGAGGGTAGAAAAATGTGAGAAAATTGGGTCTGTTCTTTTTTTTTGTACCAGGATTTGTACTCAAGACTTTGCATTTGCCAGGCAGGCACTGTGCCACTGAGCTACATCCCTGGCTGGATCTGTTCTGATCTTGTCTCTTCTTTACGTAATCTAACATTTTGATGAAGAAATGCCCAATAAGGAAGTAACCTGTTGTACAAGATCCTATATTTGGTTCAAAAACAAAGACTTTTTGAGGACACTAGAAGGAACGCAAGGAAAAAATTCCATGGAAAGAACACAAAGTAGTCATTGTGGCCTTGTGGTTCTAGGCTGTACTATGACTACCTGACAATACCCCTCATTGCAAGCCACCTGTTCCTTTAGCCTCTTGGGAACTACTTCACAGCCAATTTTGACTATCCAATCACTTACTGCCCCAGGGTGAATCCGATGAACTTGTTTCTGCTCATCTCCAGGAAATGCTCAATGTCCTTCTGTCTGAGAGGATGATGGAGATATCAACCGTAGAGTAGGGAAGAAAAGAAAACCTTAAGAGACAGAACTTTTCTGCTCCTCTAACTGGTGGGCTGGAGCAATGAGGGAAGATAGCAGTCGACAGGGAATGTTGAACCCAGGACTTCTGATTGCCAGCCCAGTTTAATGAGCACCAAAGACAAAGACCATATTATTCTGGGCCTTTGGTGCCTAAAGCCCCAAAGATTGGGGTTCAGTTGTTATTAAACCTACCTGACTTTTGGGGCCCAGGGTAAGCCTTTGGGAAAAGTCACTCGTTCAGCAGAGAGGGGTGCCTGTGAGGGTGGAGGTGGCACCAGAGGGTCTTGCTCTAGCAGGTCTAACTCTCCATCCAAGGTACGTTCTCCATCGCTAGGAGACTCCTCCTCCTCCTCTGTGGCTGGCTCCTCAGTCTTGAAGAGATCCCTCTCATTATAGATATCCAGACTGTCCTGTTTAGTGAGGAGTTGCTGGGGATGGAGGAAGAAAATATGCAGAGATCTCATTTTGGGCATCCTTGTCTGAAGCCATGTCTACCTACCAGCTTGCAGACCTCAGGGTATGTGGGGTCTAAACCCAGCTCCTGTGAGACTATCCCACTTCCCATCCCAGCCTTATAGCTTACAGTAGTCCCAATCCTAGAAAAAGCAGAAACCTGGCAACCGTGGCAATAGCCAGGGGACAGACCATAGATGATCCCCTTAACTTACTTAACTTTCAGAAAGCACTGATGCTTTTTTTTTGGTCAGCACTTTCCTTCTTAATTATGATCTGCTGAGGTGAGCATTCAATTAATTTGCCTTCTGTGAGCATACATCAGCTGGTTAACTGAGGAAGAGGAGGAGGGAAAACTGCTGCTAAGCAAAGGCAAGGAGTTTGGAATTTTAAACCTTGTTGCAGAAAGATAAACAGATTGGACAGAAATAGGCCAAAAAGTTAACAGTCACTGCTTCTGGTTGTTAAAACTGTGGGTGATTTTCTTTTCTCTCTTCACCACATTTTAATATTTGTTCCAAATTTTCTACAGTGAGTAAGTGTGGCTTTACAAAACAAAAATAAAATAAAACAAAAGGTTAAAAACATTACATTGCATGTAATGTAGCCTGGATTCGTGAGCACAATTGTCTGGTTTTGTCACCTTTAGTTGGTAAACTCAGGAAAGCCAGGCAAGTAAGATCTGGAACATGGCCTGATCTCAATTTAACTCACTGTTAATTTTTCAGAACTCCAACTTACACCCAGAACCCTATACGGTTATTTTGTCTTTTTTTTTTTATTTTTTTTGAGACAGGGTCTCGCTGTGCAGTCCAGGCTGGCCTTGAGCTCACTTTGTAGCCCAGGCTGGTCTCAAACTCCCAACAATCCTCCTGCCTCAGCCTCCCAAGTGCTGGGATTACAGGCGTGAGCCACCACGCCCAGCCTACACGGTTATTTTGTAAATGTAAACTTATGGTTCCAGGGCCATAGAAGAGTGTGGCTAGCTCACAGTAAACTTTGCTGACAAGAAAAATGGTAAAGTTAAAAGAAAATGGTAGAAAGAAAGAAGGAAGAAAGAAAAGAAAAAGAAAGGAAAGAAGGAAATAGTAAAATGCGACACCTAGGGACATGGATTTGCTGGGAGCTCCATTTCCAGGACTCTGCCTGATGTTCAGGATGTCCAGACTCTGAGCCCAGACCAATGAACCCAAAGAAGACATGGCTATATGATGTGACATCACCGTGTTCCTACAGGATAACCCAGGAGCCTGAGAGGTTGATAGACCACTGCTCAGAGATTTCAGGCTGGTCACAGGACCATCCTGGGTCAGAATGAGCCAAGTTGTTACTGCCCTTTCCTATGATATCCAGAGTAGCTTAAAATCTTGATTTCTGGCCAGCCAGTGTCATACAGGTCTGCTTTAGTCCATACCCTTCGAGAACCACGGCGGCCTCGTAGCTTGGAGGGTGGTGGTGCCAGCTGAGACTCCCCCAAGTCAAGAGTGTAAGAGGGCGGGGAGGCGGCGCGCATACTCTTCACCACCTGGATACTGTCCTCAGCCAGGGGAGGCAGGCCCAGTTCTGCCCGCTTCTGTATTTTGAGAGTCTGCAGATGCTCAAATCCACCGAGAGTAAACTAAAAGTGATAAGGCAGAGAAGAGTGAGGAGGAGAGAAATGTCAGATAAACCAAGGTCAGAGAAACATAGCTAGGAATAAAGAACTCTAACCTCTAGGCTCCTCAGATTCCCTCTCTGAATAAAGAAGCAAAAAAAAAAGGAAGGGGCAAATGTGGATACCACCTCAGGCTGAGGAGCTTGGGGGTCAAAATAACTGTTTTTTATTTACTGTCCTAGAGCTGGAACCATCACCAGAAGTTAGAAAAGGGACTTGTGGGGCCTCCACCGAACACAACAGGGAATGATTTCCCTTTGTAAGGGACACATCCAGATACTATGAACTTCCACAGCCACTCAGTTTCCTCTGCAATGAGGACAGTTCCCTCTGTGAGGCTGGCCTGAAGGGTTCGTTGTTCAACCAGAGATGGTGGATCTGTTTGAATAAGTAACGAAACTGCAACCGTATACTTATAAGGTGTGTGTATGTATGTATGTATGTATTTTTGGTTTTTTAAAGACAGGGTCTCACTATGTAGCGCTGGCAGACTTAAATCTTATGATGATACTCCTGCTTCAGCCTCCTGAGTGCTGGGATTACAGGCATGCACCACCACTCCTAGCTAAGGACTAAATTTTTCTTTTCTTTTTTTTGGTACCGGGAATCGAACTCATGACTGCGCGCTTGCAAGGCAGGCGCTTATGAGGCTGAGCTAAATCTCCGGCCCTCTAAATTAAAAAAAAACAAAAAAAAAAAAAAAACAAAAAACAAAATCCACTATTTGGAGGGAGGGCAAGCACTAAGCCTAACATTTTATAGCTAGAATAATGGAGGCAGAGTTGCCCAGGTTCCTTAGTATCAGCAGAAGAGCTCCTGAATTTCAGCCAGTGTTCTTTATCAGGGGAAGGTGTCAGTGACACCTCAACTCATAGGGTAGCATCTTCCATCTGTCAAAGGGACAGAAATCTGTTCTGACACAGCACATCTGACGTCTTTGGATGGTCTTGCTGCCCCTCCTTGTTAGCTGCTGGCTAGCAGCTGCCATTGGTTCTTGGATTCAGAACCAAAAAAGCTGTTGCTGATCTGATGAGATAGGAACAGGAGGGTCAGTCACTCACCATGACCACCTTCCAGAGCAGAAGCAGGACCTTCTTTATGGGAAAGTGGGGGGCCAGGCCACTGCAGAACTTGGTGACCATAGAGAAGAGCAAAAGGGCAAAAGGCTCTTCATTATGCATGGAGAAGCCTGGGGCGGGGGTGAAAAGAGAGACAAGTGAGAAAGTGAGGAAGAGTAGTGAAACCCTGTGCTTGTATCCTGAGTGGACACACTGAGGAAGTCACTTATCTCCCCTGAAGAAATCTAGAGTAGCTGGTCCTGAAAAAGGAGGCTTAGTGAGCCTCAGAGCAAAGCCCCTCAAAGGCAGAAAAGGAGGCTAGTGAGTTTCTGTGATGCTTTGGGTATGGATGCCAAACTAGAAGTAACAGGAATGAAAATGGTACGTTTTCGCTGAGTCACTCAAGGTATTTTGTGGACCACAATTCACTTTGCCATCCCAATAAATGTTTTTTTTTTTATATCCCATAGGCCATCATATATTATTCTTTTTTAATTTTATTTTATTTTATCAGTACCGGGGATCAAACTCAAGACCGCGTGTTTGCAGGGCAGGTGCTTATGCTGCTGAGCTAAATCCCCAGCCCCATCATATACTATTCCTGTTAAATGACCACATCAACTTACATGTGAATAGAACTCAGTTTTCAAGGTGATTCAGCTAATTTTTTTGATGTGAGATTTGTGATGGAATGGGAGCGGGATGGCCATCTCCATTTGTAACCAAGGAAACCAAGCACAAAAAAGTTCTATGGCTGGTCCTAGCTCATAGATACAGGGAATCAATCAAGCCCGGCCCTTGTGCCTCCCTTCTTTCTCTTCTTGGAAGATGTTGTGATTCCACTCCACCACTAGCATGTCATCCCCACCCTTCCTTAAGTGCCACTTCTTACTCAGTTCAGTGCGGAAGGTCTCTCGGGCTGTCCTCCACCCAACGGGGTCTGTCTCTCGCTCCAAGCGGATATTTTCCACCATTAGGTACATGACACTCAGCAGTACTCTGAGGTTACAAAAGGGTCACAAGTTTCCTGAGACAGTTCCCAGTCCAGCTAGCAGTCAAGGACCTCAGGGATGATCTCAGTGGGAACCCAAACCAATGAAAGTAGATAGAAGGCAGTGCCCCAGTGGTCTGGGATGTGAGGAAGGGGAAACCAAGTGCTAATGAACCCCCTCCTGAGCCCTTGGTCAGCCCTACTCACCGGAGTTCTGTGCTATCAGCAATGGAGACAGCTGGTTTTCGAAGGGCACTGCTACAAGCCTGAGTGTTGCTGCCATGCAGAGGAAGGAGAGAATAGGAACTCTCAGAGCCTCTGTTCTCTCACCTAACATACCCACAAACACGAATATCTGCCATTCTCTGGCTATGTAGCCACTAATGAAACTGCTTCACAGTAAAAGAGAGAATTCCCTTGCCATCTCAGTAAACTCTCACTGGTGGGAAGACAGGCAAGGGCAGGGTCTGTGATATTCATTCCTCTTGTGCAAAGCAATACCCAATGAACAGTAAGTGGATTTCACCCTGTCTAAAACTCCTGGGTGAAAGGAATGAGACAAAATGAGGGGTCATTGTAACATGGATTCCAGAGTTAGGCTAAGCTATGAGGGCACTTGGATTAAAAACACAGAACCCAATCATATAGGCCCCTGATGCCTAGGAATGAAGCTATAATTAGGACAGAA
Source organism: Hydrochoerus hydrochaeris (assembly GCA_004027455.1). NCBI lineage: Eukaryota > Metazoa > Chordata > Mammalia > Rodentia > Hydrochaeridae > Hydrochoerus > Hydrochoerus hydrochaeris. The sequence continues at coordinate 9,979 of PVLA01007722.1, read as the reverse complement.
GCTGCTGTTGAACCCAACCTCAGGAAGGAGGACAGAGTATCAGGAGATGCGGCTGGATGGAGAGGAACTGTCACTGAGCTAAGGTACACAGTCCCACTCCCTCAGGGGTCTCCACGGAGGAAACCAGCATAGAACATTAGCCCTTCCAGCATGAGGGTTGTCTAGGAGGTCAGCCCTCCCTTAAGGCTTCTCACTCGATTTCCATGTGGAGTAGCTCCAGGAAGGCTGAGAAGGTCCCCATCTGATAAAGCAGGAAGCAGTTGTACCTGGACCAGTGTAGCACATCGACCTCTGAATCACATTCCCCAAAAGTGCCTAAAAGACCAGACAGTTGCCAGAGGGCTTGCGGAAGAGCAGGAATTCCAGTCTTTCCATCCTGCCCCATGGTCTTAAAACTTTCTTCTAACACCCTGCCTGACAGTTCACCTGGGAGAGGTAGGGCAGTACCTTTCAGCACTCTCTTCAAGGAGATGGGGAGAAAAGAGGGTGGTCGCTAATGGGCTCATTAGTGGCCTGTCTTAAGTTTGGGTTCCCCCAAAAGTAGATTCTAAAATAAGTAAGAATTCAAGTAGAACTAGTTTATTTGGGAATTCATCCTAGGAATCATCAATGGAGAAGTAGTAAAGTAAGATAGGGAAGACATGGCAATCAAGAGTTTAGCCTCAAGGGGAAGCTCTACAAATGATATAAAACAAACACAGTTACTCTACCCAGAGGGGTGAGACATTCAATTTATCAATTCACTCCTGCCAGTCATTTTATGAGGCCTGCTGGACTCAGGGAATACATTAATTCCCTATACTTCCTGCTTATCCTCTGTGGGCTGCACAGAAGGCCCCTGGCAGCTGGAATTTAGCCAGAGCACCAGATCCAAGAGTAGGGGTGGTACCGTCTTATTTGTTAGAGTCTTCCCTTCACCCAGTGTCTACTCTCTTTCCTCTCCATTTATTTATTTTTAAAAAAAAAAATTTTTTTTTTTTGGTACCTTGCTGTCCACAACAGTCTGTCCCCTCTTGCTTCCCTCCCCAGTCTCTACCCTTCTCAAGTTGGCAAGTGGAGGAACTCACCTTGGGCTAAGTAGAGAACAGCTCGGGCCACCTTCAGGCGCCGCTCCCTACTAACCACCTCCAACCGGTCCAGAAGTCCCATCACATAGGTCTTTTGGGCATCTTCTTCCAATTCCAGCCATTCCTTGCCTTGCACTAAGGGATAGAAGGCCATGTATATCCAGTGTTGGCTATGTAGCCACCCCTTCCTGGGAAGGCTCTTGGTAGTGTAACCACCACTCATCTCAGCCTCAACAAATACTTTTCTCCAAAAGATTTTCTAGCACATGCCTTTCTAGCACATGCCTATAATCCTGGAATTCTGGAGGCTGTGGCAGGAGGATCACAAGTTTGAGCTTGGTTTGGGCAATTTCATGAGATCTTATTTCAAAATTTAAAAATATAAATGGCTGGGATGTAGCTTAATTGGAAGGTCCTGGGTTCAATCCTTAGTACAAAAAAAAAAAAAAAAGATTTAAAAAAAATTTTATAGTGCTGAGGATCAAACCTAGGACCTTCAACCCAAAGCTTTCCTTATTTAGCTGAGAAGGAATAAAGGGTGGGAAAAAGTATTCTGGCATGAACCTACTTTGTAGGTTCATATTCAGCATTCCTTCTACCTTCCATACCAACTTAGTCTGCCCTTTTGCTGCCTTTCTTCAAAGAGTTCTCATCTCCACTCACAACCAAATCCTAGTCACCTGGAAAGTCCAATATGAAAGGACTTTTCACACTAATGCCCCAGCTAAAAGCTCTGCTCCCAAGATACTTTCTTTACTTTTCTATGACCTTTCACATTTTCCTCTTGGCTTTAACTAGCTTTCTGACGTACATGTCTCCCTACTGCTACCAACCTGTAACCTCTTTGTAGAAGCTACAACTTTACCTTCATTCCCACTTCTTGCATGTCTGACACAACACATACTCACTACACATTTGTTGAATCGAGTAGTGAATTGTCATTGACCAAAATAGGAAATGGAAATCTGAGGGTATCACAGTGTGAGCACATAAAATTGCTCCTGAGTGTGGGCCAGAGTTAGGGCTAGGGGTTACATATTAATTTCAAGGGCTTGGCCAAGTACTGGGCTCCTTGAGGCAGTGGGTACTAGTCTGACCTACCCTGACCATTTCTCTGCCTTTTGGCCCTTTGTACAGGGAAAGAGGCTTAGTTCAGGTCTCTCTGCTTTTGCACCTAGGTCTCTCCACTAAAATCAAAGAACCTCATATCTGACACAAGAGAAGGGAAGAGTCTATTGCAATGGAGCAGCATAGGTGGCTTTAGCCTTTTACTGGATTAGACTGGGATATTATGGAGGAAGAAAACATGTCTCTATGTGTAAGGATCTGAGATCACCTTGAGTCTTGAAATCTTCTTCAAAGCACCTCCTGTTAGCAGTGAATTCCAGGTTCTCGGTGTAGCTGTACAGTTCTGTGACATGAAAGACAGAACAGAGTCATTTAGGAGACCCCTAGTAGTAGCCTGGGGTAGAAAGGGTTGCATGTAAGAGCCGAAGCTTCCAACACACTCCTGTGTCCAATTCAATCCAGAGCCAGCTTCCACCCTTTCAGAGTACTTAAAAATAGCCACTTGTGTCCCTGGGTGATTAAACCATCAAACCTGTCCTCCTCATGCCAGCTGGCTGCTGCAGTAAAGGCAGCACTCGACATTTGGTGAGGGCCAGGAGGAAAGTTGGAGTACAGAGGGCTTGATGTTATCATGCCTTAATGTTATCAGGTCTATAACCCATTCTGGAACTATTCTGTCTCTAGAAAAGAGGAAGGCAAAAACAACTCCTGAAATTTAGAGGTAAGACACGCATGCTATCCAGGAAACCTGGGCAAAGGCTGGAAAAACACACTCTAGATTGCTCTTCAGCACTGGAGGCAGTAGTTCACTCTTTCCCTGCTGAGTTTCCTCGAAGGGTATAGGAATTTATGTTCCCACCCACAGCCACTTGGGCAGAGGCAGCATCAAATGATATAGAAAGCAGCTATGGTTGCCAAAGGGCTGTCTGTGCCCAGAAAACTAACTTCATTGACAATAGACTCTAAATACAAAATGCATGTTTGAGAACAAAAATGTCCTTTCACACACACGCATGCTCACACATAGACTCCAGAATATTCTATCTGTAATACTATCTTACAGAAGATGAACTGAAATTGAAAAGTTAATAGGTGTTAAAACAGATTTCCTCAAAATCTCTATTCTTCCTAGTTGAAGATAGTTCACAAAGAAAGAGAAATTAACTTATATTCTAGCCAGCTGTCTAGTGACTTAAAAACACCTTTTCCAGAAACCAATGCTTTTGAACTCAGTTCCAGAATCGGGGAGCAACCAGAAGCAAATCCCATCTCTGAATTTTAAATATTCAGTTTAGTTATAGTGATGAATGTGATATATATAGTTTAAATATTTGCTTTTTGAGCCACAATATCACTACGTTGCTCAAGCTAGTTTTGAATTCCTGTGTTTCCTCTTGTTTTAACCTCCCAAATATCTGGGACTATAGGCATGTACCACAGCACCTGGCAAAGATCTTATTGTTTTTTTTTTAAACAGTGGTACTGGGGATGGAACACAAGGCCTTGTGTATGTTAGTTAAGCACTCTATCACTCTACCATTGAGCTATACCCTCAATCTTGGATATATGTTTTTAAGAATAGAGTACCAGTAGCCAAGTGTACATGGTACATGCCTGTAATCCCAGATACTGGGGAGGCCAAGGCAACAGGGTGACAAGTTAGATAGAGCTCAGCTTGCGTAACTCAGATCTTGTCTCAAAACAAAAGGAAAGGATAAAGACGTAGCTCAGTGGTTGAGCATTTGTCTAGCATACCAAAGGCCCTAGGTTCAATTCCCAGTAGTTCCTGAGTGAGAGCAGAGAAAGGAGAAAAAGAGGGAGAAGAGAGAAAGAGGAGAGAAGAGAGAGGGAGGAGAGAGGGGAAGAAAGGAGGGAGGAGAAGAGAGATGGGGGAGAGGACCCTACCAGAAGTCCAGTTGCAAACCCTGTCTATGGCCATACCACACTGAACATAACAGATCCTGTGTGGTCTTTGAAACTAAGCAGGGTTAGGCCTGGACAGTACTTAGAGGAGAGAAAAAGGGAGCAAGGCTCTTAGGTACTGAACTTTAATTATGTTCTTATTTTTTTTTAATTTTATTTAAAGAGAGGGGAAAAATAAAGCAAAATAGAAAAAAAAGGGTAGAAACAACACAGAATTTCAAAAAAATGAACAGTAAGAAATCACTAGTTGATACATTACATATTGTCTTCTTGGATGTAGTTGTTCAAGTTACAAAATTAAAGCATACAAAGTGGACATTCAAACAGTGAGGCTGCAGACAGTTCTATTCTCTGATCCAACAAAAACTTAGCAACATGATCAATCCTACACCCTTAAATATACATGCAGTTATATCCTTTAGAGCACTTGCTTTTCCTCCTTTTGCTTTTTAAGTCCATTATCTGTTTAGTTATATCATGTTTCAGGTTGCTCAGTACCTTACTGATCTGTTTTGTTGTTGTTATTTACTTTTTTACATTTTTTCTTCTTACTATTTTTTATTTTATTTATTTATTTATTTATTTATTTATTTATTTATTTAATTTTGAAGGTAGTAAAATACAGCAGAACAAGACAGGACACAGCCAACTGAGGCAGTGCAGTGAATTGGTACAGAGCCTCACAGCAGGTTACCGGGATAAAGCAATAGGTACAATAGTACATCTGGTTTTCTTCACAATACTTGTTCCTTTAATCAGGTAAAGCAATATCGAAGGAAATACCGAAATTATAAAAACAGAATACTGAATAGGGCAATACCATTGATCAGAACAGAGCAAAACAGAGATAAAAAATATTTGCCTTCAAAGAGATGGCAGAAGAAAATCCCCCTTATCTGCTATATTGCCTATAATCAAACTTGCAAGACATGTTCAGATCTCTGGCTCTCACTTGCTATGGGGGGGAGGTGGGGGTGTGTGTGGGGGAATGTTTGATTCTTAGCCTGCTCCCCGGTAGGCTCACAGCTGCCCACCAGAGGGGTGAACTGGCTGCCCGTTTTCCCAGCGCCCCAAGGTCCAGCATGGTGTGTCGCGGATCTCAGGAAATGCTGATATGGTTCTTGTCCTGGGGCGGCCGCAGCTTGCAGACCACAGCCACTTACCAGAGCAGTATGCTGGCAGCTACTGTTCTTTCTTTTTGACTTTAGATAATGAAATTTCATATACAGCGAATTAAACATTTAAGACCTCTGTGTGTCTCCTACCCAAATTAAAGAAATGTTAACACAGTATCTGTCATACTTGTTTTAGACAATACCTAACTCTCTTCTCTAGAATCAACCACTATAATGAAATTAGTGTGTATCCTTCATATGCCCATTTTTATACATTTATTATGTATGTATATGCCTATAAATCGCACATAGTATTATTTGTTTTACAAGTTTTTATCTAAATGGTATCATAGCTGGGCATGGTGGTACATGTCTGTAATCCCAGCATTCAGGAGGCTGAAGCAGGCAGCTCACCATGAGTTTGAGGTCAGCCTATACTATATACAGTCTCAAAAACAAAACAATAAACAGTGTCACATTGCATAAATTGTTTTATCACTGATTTTATTTTTTGGCATTACAGATTATAGAAGCATGTTGATAAAGATCAATTATATTAATTGCTACACACTAGTCTACTAAACTGACACACTACAATTTACCCATTCCCCTACTGCAGGGCATTTTATTTTATTTTATTTTATTTATTTTTATTTTTTGGTACCGGGGATTGAACTCAGAACCCTATGCTTGCCAGGCAGGCACTTATGCCACTCAACTATATTCCTAGCACCATGCAGGGCATTTTAGGTTATTTTTAGTTTTTCACAATTACAAACAAGGCCATAATAAAACATCTTTGTACACTTTCTTGTGTTGAAGTATAAGGTTCCCCACAGTATATATCTAGGAGGAGAATTACTGCGTCATAATATGTATACATCTTCAACATTATTACATATGACCTAACTGCTTTCCAGTTTTATACTCTGTTCTCCATATTGCTATACATAGCAGTGTAGGAAAATGCTCATTTCTCTGTACTCTCACCAACCACAGTCTTTTAAATTTTGCTATCTGATGATTGTGAAATAATATCTCATTATTTAATTTGCTTTTCCCTATGTATTAATCAAGTTGACTATCTTTTATGTATGTATGTATGTGCATATGTATGCACATATGTATGTGGTGCTGGGGACTGAAAGGTCCTCATGCAGGTTAGACAAGCACTTTACTACTAAACTATGCCTCAGATCCATATATATGTACATGGTATATATACACATTCATATATTCTCATTCTGTATTCTAATCCTTTGTTCATGATTTAGCTTAGCTTTCTATTTCTCAATCACTCATCACAAAATTTATTCTGTGCTTATTCACAAGAATATTTTTTAAATGTTTGCCTTTTTTCTCTGAAAAAGCATGTCTCAAAGTGTCACTTCCATGTGACAGAATATTTACCTTGCATACCATCTCCACCCAAAGCTCGTTTATTAATAATAATCAGTCATAGCACATGCAACACGGCGTCCTTGAATCACATCTACACTAAGCTAAAAATCAAGACACAGCCCAGCCCAGAACAGAGAAATGAATGAGCTGAGTTATCCCTGACTCACAAACATCCACTATGACGGGTACAGGTGATGTGTCCAGCCTTGTTTAGCTGCCTACTTGTTTATAGAGTTTTCCTCAGACATCGCTGAGATTTTAATAAGGGAAATTGTCAGGAGAAGAGGATAGATGGAGGTAGAGGAGGAAAAGAAAAAGATATAATGGGATAAAGAGAGGATGGCAGAAATAATGGGCACACAAAGACATGGGTGACAGGAGGAAGAGAGGGGAGAGTAATGGGGAGAAGGTGAAAAGAAAATTGACCTGAGAACATACTAAAATAAAATGAAGGGTGAGCAGGAAAGAGCAACAGAATGACAGAATAAAGGCTACTATAGCCAAGGAAGAATTTATAGAAGGAAATATGACAACAAAGAGATACTGACTGTTGGAAGATAGCAAAAGGATTTCAGAGAACAGCCTTTGTTCAACAGCCACATGCGGAGCCCAGAGAAGACACCAGAGGAGACACAGGCCCTCCCTTCCTGGCTATTCTTCCTCTTGTCTCCAGTCCATCTTCTTCATACCTGATAACTCTGCTGCGTGCCCATCTGCATCTCCATATTCGAATTCCAGAGCTGGGCAGTCCACAGAGCCCTGCGATAAGAGAAATTTTGGTAACAGAGGTAACTTTGAAAAGCGGTTACCAAAGGAAAAGGACACCTTTTTTTTTCATCTTCTCTTGGAGACCAAGCTTAGATCAGGGAGGCTGCTACAAAGTCTCATTTGGCTTTTTCATTGGTGAGGAGGGACTAAGAATTTCCATATAGAATCAGAAAGTCTGGGTGAAGAACAGGATTGTGAGCAGATCTGAAAGCTATAATTTGTCCTCACATCTAATCTACATATACACAGACCAGAGGAGCACCTAGCTGGTCTCTAGATCAAAAACAAAAGAAGAAAACTGGCAGAGAACTGAATTTTAGCCTCAATCTATTATTAACATATTATGATTTGATGCATGTCTTATGTTGTGGATCATGGTTCCTTTTTACAAAAGGAGATTCTCCAGTTCTCCTTATATTTTACAACTTGAGGATTGTCAAATAAGACAGCATTTCCACTCCAGGTTGCATTAAAGGTTAGATTTTTTTTCTATGATGCTTTTTATATAACCCTATTAAAAAATTTTAAACATGACTTGGTTCCCTATTTCCTTCTAGTATATAAGAACTTTAAATTGAGGCATGGTGGTGCATGCCTGTAATCCCAGCACTTTGGGAGCACCCTGTGATTGTCTGAGGCAAGACAATCACAGGTTTGAGCCCTGCCTGAGTAACTTAATAGCTTAGTGAAATCCACCTTAAAATAAAAATATTTTTAAAAGGCTGAGAGGGAGTATACTCAGTGGGAAGGCCCTAGGCTCAATTCCCAGTACCATCTCACACACACACACACACACACACACACACACACACACTTTCAAAAAATTCTGAATCTTAGCTTTGTCATACACTATGTGATCATGGACAAATTAACCTCTTTGTACTTCAGTGTGATATAAAAAAGATATTTTGTCTTTGCCCTTGATTCCTGGCATAGAGCTCCTAAAACTCTCCTAATAGGACTATGTTATTCACAATGAACCCCTGTCAATCACAGCAGAATTGATGCTAATGAGTAACTCATGGTGGGGTTTTGATAGTTTCAAGGGAGGGAATGGCCCAGCCAGAAAAACCAAATTTGTATTCTGAGGGTATAAACTGGTACCATCCCTACCTGGACAGGGGAGAGAGAACTACAGATTGAGGTAAGTCACAAAATCAATGGCTTAATTACATCTAAGCATTAATGTGACTCTAGCAAGTCTGCTAGAGAAGATTTTTTTTTTGGTACCAGGGGTCGAACTCACGACCTTGCACTTGCAAGGCAGGTGCTTATGCTGCTGAGCTAAATCCTCAGCCCTTAATCACATCTAGATAGGCAATGTCATATGAAAGGCCTGAAACAAGTACCTGGGCAGCTTTTGGGTTGGTGAAAAATACAGATGTGCTAGGATGATGGTGCCATCTCAGCTCCCGACCTTAGTCCTATGCATCTTTCCCATTTGGCTACTTTTGAACTATATCTTATGCATTCCTGAACTCTGTAGGTCATTCTAGCAAATTATCAATCCTCAAAGAGAAGTCATGGTAACTTCTGAATTTATAGCTGAATAGGTAGAAGTGCGCATAAACTGGAGAATCCATTTGTAATTAGTATCTAATGTGGAGGTAGCCTTGTGAGACTGAGCACTTAATTTATGGAGCGTAGACTGTGGGCTAACTCTGAGTGATTAGTGTCAGCATTGTGTTGAATTGTAAGATATCCAGTTGGTGCCAGAAAATTATTGCAACACGACATTTTCAGTTTCTCATCTGTAAAATAAACCTTAAAACTTACTTTATAGGGTCATTATAAGGACTAAAGGAATGAATGAGAAAGGAACTTAGTACACTTTTATTTTAACCTCGCACTTAGTAGCAGTATGTGAATGGTTATTCTACTTACAATTTTAACATCAGTATAAGGGCATTTTTTTCATAAGATTATGAATTTCACTTTAAGTGGTTATATAACTGGATGGTTACCTATTGGCTTACTTATTCAATTCTCTACTGTTGAATATTTAAAATATTTTAAATTTTTATTGTATATATAAATCTTGGGCTGGGGATTTAGCTCAGTGGCATAAACACCTGGCTGGCAAGCGTAAGGTCGTGAGTTTGATCCTCGGTACCAAAAAAAAAAAAATCTGTAACACTTATAATTTTTTCATATTTTGGATCTTTTCTAAGGACAGATTTTTAAAAAAATTTATTTAACTCTATTTTTTTGTGAAGTCTAGGCTGGTCTTGAATTCACTACGTAGCCCAAGCTGGCCTTGAACTCACTTTGGACCTCCTGCCTCAGACTCCCAAGTTCTGGTATTACAGGCATGTGCCACTATGCCTGGCAGGATAGATTTCTATACAGAAAATTAATTCATTAAATCTTATTAAGATTTTATGCTTCTTTCCCAAAGCCAATGTACCAATTTACATTGCCAACAAAGCAAACCATATTTAAATCTACTAGAGCAAAGATTTTCAAACAAAACTTTGCCTTTGGATTATAGGGATCAATGCAGTGGGGGAGATAGAGGATAGGAAGTTATAGAGGGTACTGATGTTTCATTTTGGGAAGTAGCAACTTGAGTTAAAATTTAAAAATATATATATATTTTTAAATATATATATATATATATATATATATATATATATA
>PVLA01007721.1:0-100444 GCA_004027455.1 Hydrochoerus hydrochaeris | reverse complement strand
GGGAGGGTAAGGGTCCAGCAGGGAAGTTAGGGGTCCAGCGGGGAGGGTAGGGGTCCAGCGGGGAGGGGCAGGGCCAGTGCGGAGGGTTGGGGTCCAGTGGGGAGGGTAGGGGTCCAGCGGGGAGGATAGGGGTCCAGCAGGGAAGTTAGGGGTCCAGTGGGGAGGGTAGTGCTGGTGATTTTTAGCAACTTGAAGGATCTGAGGTTCTCTTGGATGTGAAAACACAAGTGAGTCTAAACAGGATAACCAAGGAGAAACCAAAAGTGAGCAGAGGAGGTGAGTCCTGCAAGTCTTACAGGAAAGCCGGCCTGGGAAGAATAGAGGAGCTGCTGCCCGGGAGCTGCAGGGTCCTGGCCTGGAGCCTCTCTCTGCCCCCGGGAACCCAGCTGCTACCAGCACTGGGGCCGGCGCCCTCTCTGGTCCCTCCCTGGGACTCCTCCTCTGTGGCTCTTCACTTATGGTCTTCTACCCCCCAAACATTTTCTGCCCAGTGAACCTTGGTAGGAGAGAAACCACCCACTCACTGAGCCTGGCTGCCTCCCCCCAAGCTGCCGTGCTGTGATGGGATGACTGCAGCACCCCTGGGACCCGAGGCAATTCCCTGTTGTGGGGATCTTGGAGCTTAGAAACCGAGGTTGATTTGACACCAAACCAGAAAACCACACAACTGCTAATAATTGCGTTCTACGGCATAATTACCTTGTCGTACTCATCCAAATAAGGCCCTAATGGCCTATGACGTGGTATGATCCAAAAGAATGATGAATATTTAATTTAAAGAAAATTATAGTAAAAGTCACATTGCCGTTAATTTCCCTCAGAAACGTCCCCTGACTTTGAACACGCTTGTCCCATTGTCACTGCCACTTTGCAAAGCAGCTCTGCCATTCTGTTGTCCTCTTTCCTAAGTGTCTTTAGTTGAGCTGTCCCGGATTCCTGGATGTCCTGAATCCAATTGAAACATTTGCTTTTCGTGGTCATTTTGACTTTAAGGAACAGCCAGGAGTCTCAGGGTGACAGAGTCAGTGAATAAGGTGCAGAGATGCACTCCCGTGTGCTCACCAGCCTGCCTTTCCTGTGGGTGGCACTGGGTAGCAGAATCCACTGCACTTTTTACCTCACCTAGCGAAGACACTAATGCCTCATGCATCTCCTGCACAATAAGCCCGCCTCCCCACCATGATAACATGAGCTTAGACACCCTGGGGTGGCACCTGGGGTCAGAAGCCATCAAGTTTGTCAGGGTCATGCTGCTTATTCCATGGACAGAGACATGGATGCCATTTACACAGAGCCTCCAGCCACATGCTGGATGCCTGGGGACGAGCAGGTGGCCAGCACCTGGGCGTGCTGGGTACAGAGAGACTCTTCTGCACCTGATGAACCAGACAGAGCAGCAGAGAACCTGAGGCCTGAGCTGACCCCAGCAGCCATGTGGCCCAGGATTTCAGAGTGACCCCTACACCTCCTGGGAAAAGGTGGGTCTCCTGAAGGCAGGCCTCAAGTTATCCCTTCTGTGGTCGGCAGGGCTCAGGGCTAAGCCACTGGTGGACATATGGACAACATCTTCCAAAGGTTGAATTTCAATGCTTGGAGTCGCCCTGCAAAACTTCCAGTCTCTGGACCGACACCTCAGCTCTGCCCTTGTGAGGCGTTCAGGAATCTATCGGTGTTGTAGTCCCAGGTTTTTCTGATTTCTTTGCAGAACAGCATGAGACTGGAGAGCAAATGCAGAAAGTGGGGTCACACCCTGGGAGTCACAGGGCACAGGGTTCTGGGTTCTGAACTCAGAAGACACAGACTATGACCACAAAACAGAAGACACCCCCCCACACGCAGTAGATTCATGTAAGCACTGGGTCTCTGCTGTTTAGTTATGATTTTTGCAAACACTCTGGCAGGCCCCCCGAGAAATTTACACCCGTCTCAAACCCTCGTCTGCCAAATGCCAGTAAATTCAAAGTGATTGTAAGTGGCCATGATATTAAACTTCAAATATCAGGGTTCATTGTGAAAACATTGACAAAACCCCAAACAGTGCATGGGGCGAGGCAGGGAGGCCCAGTATTCTCTTGCCTGGTTGTGCTGGTTTGGAGGTCCTCACAGCATGGGTCAGAGGTGCCAAGTCACCTGGAAATCATCACAGTCCAAAGCTTGGAAGAGGCTGAGGACACTGGGCTGTGGACTGCAGATACCCCTGGAATTCCAGGGCTTCTCCTTTCCATCACAAGGAAACCACCAGGATCTGCTACTGTGAGGGGCTCTGTGGACGTTTGGGGAAAGGTGGAGGTCGTGCAGGGCAGTGAAGGGTCACCTAGGACTTGTGCTCAGGATATCAGCATATGCCCACTCGTCATGCAGGGCTGGCTGCCGGGTGGTGGCCCTGTGGTGGCACACATGGGGTTGGTGGCCCTGTGGTGGCACACATGGGGTTGGTCACCAGAATACTGTGTCTGCTTCTCAAAACAGTCTCCACCATGCACGTCCTGGTGGTGTGATTTCCAGGGAGAGGATGGCTTTGCAGAGGGAAGCAGCTGGTCTTGGGGAGGGAGAGCTTCTGCCACGGGAGAGAAGCCTCAGGCCCTGCTCCTGATGCTGAGGCTCCCGGAAACAGGGTGCCTGGAGAGCACAGAAACCCAGACAGGATCTGGGGGCACTGGAAAGCAGCTTAGCATTGCGAGAGGTCAAATGCAACGGAACCGTGGTTCATGAACTTAGCTCATCCCACGGTCCTGGGGAAGATGGCCAAGCTCACGCTCGTGCAGGGACAGTGGCTGCAAGGTGTCTCTGACCCAGGGAGGTTTCAAACAGGAACAAAACCGCCGAGTGCCTCTGTTTATGGACCAAATTGTTCACGAACAAAAGAACCTCTGCACTTCTTTTGGAATCTGCATCCTTATGCCCAATACACTTGTATGATTTCATTTCACGTCAGGTGTAGACTCTTCTCTGACGATTGTATAACTTCGGGAATGATCACCTCAGGGATCTCTAGAGAAGGCGAAGCACACATTTTCTGGTGCGCAAGTATGTGGTGGGGTTTTCCAGGTATATCTTTGTGATGCCTTTGGGAAAAGGTCAAACCTGAACCTGAATCCAGGAAGGAGTCTTGCTGAGGTACCCATGGGAAGGAGACTGGAACGCAAGCTCTCTGGATGCATGATGGGTGCTGTACAAGGACAAATCATCCCTCTTTTGTGTCATGAAAAATCCCTCTCATCTAAGAGTCACACATTTATGTGCCCTCATGGAGCCCCCTGATAATGCTGGGCACAGAGGATCTGCTCCTCAGAGCTGTAGAGAGAGCTGCAGATGCCAGGGAGAGGACGGATCCTGCATTTCCAGGAGGCTGACTGGGTGGTGAATGTCCTCACACTCAAGCTTGTGCAGCACTGCCAGGCTCTGCTGTTTAGACACCACCCTGACCCCACCTGACCTCCTGTCCCCCAGGAAGCAGGTACCTTTACTACCCTCCCCGCCCTGCCTTTCTCCTCCCCTCCCCTCCCTCCCCTTCCCTGCTCTCCCCTCCCTTCCCCTTCCCTCCTCTCCCCTCCCTCCTCTCCCCTCCCCTTCAGCATCCTTGCAACCACTCCCTGGTAGGACAAGAGTGAACACACCCTTCCTGCCCTGTTAAACTTCTCTGTGTTTTCTAAGGGCTTGGTTCTGATCCATCCACTTGCATGCAGAGGGAAAAGTACAGCTTACCCAGATGAGGAGAATGCCTTGAGACCCGGGCTAAAGCGCAATACTGTCAGCGTTGAGATGCTTATCAGGGCCAAATGTCAAAGACGCTCACTATTCGTGTCCCAACCCATCACTGGAGAGCCAACTGCAGAGGATGCTGGGACCTATGTGCAGTGTGCAGGGTGAAGTAGGAGCAGCCAGGAGGCATTTGTCAGCCCTTTTATACCGGATCACTGGAGTACTTTACATGCAAGGTGCCCTCCTCTGACACAGTGATTCCCTGGTGACCCACCAAATGCATGTTTTTTTCTATAGAAGGTGGCTATTTGGAGAGAGAAGTGGTCCTTGAGACTTCATCACATGTCACTGTAGTAGGTCTCCAGAGATGGGAGGTCAGCACTGTCTTCTCTAAACAAAAGCCAGGATGGGAAAGCAAAACAGTTCCTTGGTTCAGGACAAAGCTTTTACGCTGGGGCTGAGGAGTGCACCTGACTGGCTTATTGAGCACCGCCTGCTTCGGACCTGGTGACGCTCCAACCTGGAGCGCTCGGTGGGCTGCTTGCAGAGATGATGCATGGACACAGCGGGAAGAGGTGTCCCAAATGCCTCGCAGATATGCGGCCCTTGGACTGCAGGGGCGGGCAGGTGTGAACCTGGGCACGGGCGGACACAGGGTTTTGCGTGTGTGATTGAAACTCCTCTGAAGGCCACTAGATGCGCCAGGAACCAGATGGGGGCTCTGGGCTGGCCCTGAGGGAGAAGAAGGCACCGGGCAAGCCTGAGCTCAGCCCCGAGCCCCCAGCACTCGTGACGCATCTCTGAGCAGGGCCGGCTCCTCGCTTCTGCACTGGTTTCTTGTTGGCCTGGACGCGCGCAGCCGCCATCAGGCAGGTAAAGGCTGAGCAGTGACAGCTCCGTGGTCCAGGCCTCCCCAGGCCTCAGCCCCTCCCGACGTCCACCGCGATCTCCCTTCCCTGCAGAGGGCTGCTCAGTCCCGCTAACACCGAGGGCCGTTTCTACCACTAAGGGCGTATCCAAGACGGACGGAGTTCAGGGTGTTTTTACAGTGAATTACATTAAAGGGATTTCATATATTGTAACACAATTTTTATTTCCCAGATAATTTTTAAAAAAACAATAAGCATGTTTCAAAATCCTGTTTGTTAATCCCAGTTTCATGTATTTTCCAAGTATGTCCAAGACACTTTATTTTGTAGATTCAAACAAGTCTCAAGGTAATATCACCCAACCAGAGTTGCTGAATAGTAGTCTACAAATAAATTTTGTTTTATTTCATTTATCCATAGTTAATATTAATTTGGAGGAAATTTCTTTTGTGGTAGCTTTTATTAACTGTGAGATGACTAACTCAACATAGATGAGACTCTACTTCTGAAAATAGCTATGTAACACATGATGACACATCCATGAGTTAATTCAGGGAAATCCCTGATGGGAGACACAGAGAAACTCCTACAGCTTCCGTAGTTCTCTAACCCTTCCCAAGGCCACAGCCGAGCATTTTCAAGAGTGAGCAGGTCCTTTCCCTCTGGGGAGACCCCTGAATCTGTCAGCGTTCACTCTCCCATAAAAGACTCTCTCGGTGGGCTGAAAGTGGCGGCCCACACAGTCAGGCACGGAAGAGTGAAAAATAGCCACCTGAGTGCTGGAGCCAGAGGTCCAGCCAGAGGCAGAAGGCTGGGACTCACAGCACAGTCCCGAGCCGGGCCACCACACAAAGCTGAAGAACGCACAGGCGAAGCCTGAGAGAACTGACAACAGAAGTCCAAAGGCAGTGGTGAAGACTGGAGCTACTCAGTGAAGGAAAAGACAGACTTCCTTCTTACGTTCCTGTTTATTCTATCAAGGCTACAAGACTACTGGCTGTTGTTGACCCACACATGGGTGGACCTTTCCACCTCAGTTTCCCTACCTGTCAGTCATCCAAAGACACAAGTAGCACTGTGCTTTCTTATTCCACGGATGTTGACACCGTAACTATCACAGGTCCATGGCTTAGACTCTGGTTTTCTGCACAGCTTTCTGCAAAGAGGCCTGGAGTCCTGTAGAAAGAACTGAAAATTAAAAAGCAGCACTTACCCTCCTGCTGCCTAAGGGCACAGAGCCCACCAGGCAAAGCCTACAGCAAGGGCCGGGCTGACTGTCTTGAACTAGTTGTGTTTTCTTCCCCTGCTTCTGGACACTGCAGGAGGCCTGGCTGACACACAGGTCCAGCTTGCGTCTGGCTTTCTTCTACCCCCAGAGAACTCCTCCTTTATCTCTCGCACATGAAGACTGGAAGGGTGTGTGCGTGTGCCCACAGACGACTGGAAGGGTCGGGGTAATAGTGCACACCCTGGATTCTGCCCCATGCTTATGAGGATAGATAAGAAGCAATGAAGTGGAAACCAGGGAGCGTACAGATCAGTGGTGTCTAAACCACAGTGCGTAGGCTGTGGTAGGCCATCTGTGTCCCTGAAAACCCTAAAAGGCTCACCATCACTGGTATAGGTTATTGTAAAATGTTGAATTTTTCTAAATCAATCTTTCAAGTAGTTGAAGAGGTTAAGGGATTAACATGCATTTGTATGAACAAGCGATGCCATTCACCATAAGCAGAAAATAACCAGAAGAACAAAGGTATCAAAAAGCATGGCCAGGCCTGCCAGACAGTGCTCGCTGCCAGTGGGGTTTGTACCCAACATCGAGAATTTGACCTCTGGAAAGCACAAGAGGTAAGATTGCTTTTATCTTTGAAGTAACTCAGACTTTAGAAATTGTGCAGCCTTTATTTTAATATTTGAGAGCCAGGTCAAAGAGATACACTGAGACATCTTTTCATAGTCTGACAGAAGAATCAAGGCCAAATATTTTGTCAAAACATCATTTCCTTTTGGAATCAAATTTAAGAAAGAATTTACCCTGAGGACTTGGTTTCAAGTGGACACTGTCATCAAATGGTATTTTACAAATGATACTAAGATTGTTTGAACTTGAAATTTTCATAAATTGTATGCCAAAATAAGTCTAGCTAATGGGCTACAGATAGTTTGTTTCCAAAAAACTGACTTTATTCAGAAGCAAAGCATGAAACACAACTCCTACCAACAATGCAGAAGTGTTTCTTTCTCCCCACATCCCTGCCAATATTTGTTTCTAGTTGATTTCTCTGCAATTGCCATTCTCTGGAGTGAGACAGAATCTCAGCATTTTTTTTACTTTGAGTCCTCAAATGACCAGTAATGTTGAATATTTTTTTTAAATATTTCTTTTCTTTTTGTATTTCTCCCTCTGAGAAATGTATATTCATCTTAGGTGTCCATTTTTGGATTGAGTTTTTAAATTCAAGTGAAGGTCCCATTTTTTTTCAATTCTTTATATGTTCTAGATAGACCTAGAATAGCAAGAACAATTCTCAGCAACAAAGCCAAGGCAGGAGATATCAAATTGCTGACTTGAAATTATAATACAAAACCACTATGATAAAAACAGCATGGTACTGGCAAACAAACAAACAAACTAGACCTGAGGATCAGTGGAACAGATCAGAAGATACAGAAAAAACTTCCAATACATTCAACCACCTTATCTTTGACAAAGGAGCCCAACATGTTCACTGGAAGAAAGATAGACTCTTTAATAAATGGTGCTGGAAAAACTGACTTTCCACATGCCAAAGACTAAAACTAAGACCATGTCTATCACCATGCACTAAAGTCTAAATGGATCAAAGATCTAACTATTAAAACAGAAACACTAAATCTGATGGAAGAATTTGTAGAACTCCTGAACACATTGGTATATGTCTTAGTAACTTACTTTTCTCTTGTTGCTGGGACAAAATACCTGACACCCAAAATGAAGGAAGGAAAGGTTTATTTAGCTCACTGTTTGTGGAGGTTTCAGTGCATAATCAGCTGGCTGCAAGGTAGGGTGGCACAGCACTGGGGCAACTCTTCAAGGCAGCAGCCAGAGCAAAAAGGTAGCAAGACTCTTCTCCTCCCTTATATTTGACACAGAGCACCATGCCCCCTCTAGGGCTGGTGTGGCACTCACAAAATCTCCGTGCCCTCCTCTTGCACAGGGTGAGGATGCTTACAAAGTAAGGATCTTGGTCCCTGCTGAGTCTCTCAACTAAACTTCTAAACTTCTCAAGTTGATACAATGTATCAACCATGACAGTATAGGCAAAGATTCATGAACAAAACCTGGATTGCATGAGAAATACTACAAAGAATCAACAACTGAGATATCATCTTATTTAAAAGGTTTTGCACAGAAAAAGAAATCATCAACAGAGTGAGAAGACAACCCACAGAGTGGGAAATATTTTAGCTGCTTGTCCCTCAAAGGACTTCCTACCATTTCTTTGTCTTCCCTTAAGCAGCCTCAGATCCTCTGTGGCTGGGTTAAACGCCAGGCATCTGGGCACACCTCGCAGTAACCTGGTTGGCAATCCATGCAACAAAATCTTCTTGCCTTGAATGTGTTTCAGCGTCTTCCAAAGTGAACAGTGGCCACCAAGAGAGAATGGAGATATAGAAAAGACCATGGAATTCTCCAGGAGGAGGTGATGTCATGCTGCCTGTGCACAGCAGCGCTTCGCTTGTGGCTGTTTCCAGGCCTGGTGCAGGGATGCACGACTAAAGTGAAATTAGGAACACGGCTCCCACCATCATCCGGAATCATGGGGCTGGGTGAGGCCACGTCTGACTGTTTGACTCTCTCTTCCCCCATCTTCATTGCCGTGTTTGGGGCATAACTCTGATTTCAGGAGTGCTTAGATTATCAAAGAGCAAGGAGAGAGAAGGGGGAGAGAGGAGAGAAAGAAGGATAAAAGGAAGAAAGGAAGGGAGGGAGAGCGGAAGGGAGGAAGGAGGGAGGGAGGAAGGGAGGGAGGAGGGAGGGGGGGGGGGGGGGGGGGGGAGGGAGGGAGGAAAGGCAGGAAGCTCACATTGAACATTCCCTTTCTGTTCATTTACATTCCTGAAAATGCGTGTGGATGAGGGATGCCAAGGAAGGGGGTTCAGTTGATGAGGGTTAGTGGGAACAGTTTATGACCACACATCTTCCACCAGCTCCAGCCTCACAAGTCCTGGGCAGACCCCAGAAGGCATAGTGGGGTGCAGAGAGGAAGCTGAGCCAGTGGCAGATGGGCCACCCCTAGTGCATCCGGGCAGCAAGACCCATGGGCCACACCCGAGCTCATGTCCAACAGGACCCATGACTTCCCCTCCGGATGCCAAGGGGAGGGAGGGAGCAGGGGAGGCGCCCTTGCAGGGCATACAGGATGACAGAGGTGGCTGCACCCTTCGGAGCCGCAGCTGTAGACAGCAAGTGTTCTGTGATTACGGTGCCACCCACGGACGTGGGACCGGAGCTGCTGTCCTGTGCTGGTTGCTAAAGGCGGAAGTTGCCATCACAATGCCCTTTAGTCCAGCACTGGCAGGATCCCAGCAGGCGATTCCATTTCCTCTTTGTCGGTTGATTTATGGGCATGATGACGGTCCTTTCCCTAGATCCCCTCCCGGGAGTTTTGTCCTGCAGGCCTGTTGGGCCCATTACTGGAACCGGCACTCTAGGCTGCGTCCCCGGACCAGGTGGTTGTTCCTGCCTTGCCGTGACTGCTTCCCCAGCTCTGCTGCAGTGGCAGGTGGGCGTGTGAAGTCCATCTCACTGACCTCACAAACGTGAGCCATTGTTTTACATCTGGCAGTGACGTGGAAGTTCAGGTCAGGGACTCAAGGGCCCTTTGGATTTTGAGAACACTCAGGGACTTGGCCCAGAGCCCACGAGGGCAACAGTGTGGACGCCACGGAGTGCCAGGGCTTTGAGTCCTCGCAGGACCGTGCACCACAGCGTCAGGACAGGTGGGCACTTGGAGAGGAAGCAGTTGTGATTCATGAGCATTGGGAACCAGGCCTCACACGAGACACTTCTGTGAGCACCGGGCTTCCCCCGGCTTTCAGCAGCTGCATCTGTGTCCCTTGCTGTGGCTTTGAGGCTCATTGTCCTGTGGAAAGCGAGAGTGACAAGGCAAGCTGCTGTCCATTCTTGGCCACAGCTGCCTCGCGGAGGGCATCGTGGTGTGCTCGGCGCTCCGCTGACGCAGCAGAATCAGCAGCATGATGAGCACTGGGTGCAGACCCCGCCTTCCGCACTTCTCTCCTCAGTCAGGAGCACGGAAGGCTGCAGCTGGCGCTTCCCTCGTGCTGGGTGCAGATGAGCACTGGGTGCAGACCCCGCCTTCCGCACTTCTCTCCCTCAGTCAGGAGCAAGGAAGGCTGCAGCTGGCGCTTCCCTCGTGCTTCTGCAGAGAGATGTGTGCGTGGCCATGGCGGGGAGCTGGAAGGTTCCAAACCAGGGCTGCAGCTGGCTCTTCCTGCCCAGTGCTTGAATGTGGGTCCAGATGTTCATCCATGTGACGGCTGCCGTGTCTCAAAACAGAGCAGTGGAGAAGCTACAGGAGAGCAGATCTTCCCAAATAGGGGCATGTCTACTGTAGCAGGCTCCTCTAGTACAGTGTGGTTCTTTACAACATCCTGGCCCATGTTTAGAGACGCAGGATACAGACCAAAGTGCATCCTCCATGAGTTCCGATGTCTCCACATCCATGGTGCTCTGAGTTTCAGAAACTTGCTCTGTGGATTGCACCTTTCACTTGACCTGAAAAGCACCACCAGCCAGAGCGGGGATGCAGCCCATCTCTGGCAAGGCTGTGTGTGGAAGACACAAGATGCCGCCACACTGGTGTGCAGGAACACACATGTGGCCCAGAGGTCTAAGCTGAGGACCTGGGATTACAGCTGGGAAGAAGCCTCAGGGTCCCAGCTGGGACTGAAGAGGGTCTGGAGTCAGATCTCTTCTTTTGTGGATGTAAGCCATGCTTAAGGAAATAGACCAAGCTCACTGCAAATGCCAGCAGGTCCTCTACCAGGAGCCCAAGTTCCTGAGCTACAGAATGCCCCGGAGGCTGGACAGCATCTTTCCTCGGCTGCTGATTGATTTTTTAATAGCATGGGGTGCTTGGATGGGTTCAGAGCCTGCGGGGACACAGGGGAAGGTTTCCGTGGTTTCTGAGGGGAGGCGATATGGACAGCTGCTTATCCAAGCCCTCAGCCCAGCCGGCCTCATGCCTGGAGGTTGAGAACCACGTGGTTACTGATGACAAAAGTGCTTTTGACAAGTTCAAGATCCTGCAAAATCAACTCCTGCAGTGGTCAGAGGCACTTGGCATGAGGAGGGGAGTCAGACCAGACGCTGACACACGCTGAGGATGACAGGAAGCAGGTCCTGCCCTGGTGTCACGCCTAGAGGGGCTGGGAGGAGCCCAGCCGTGGGCTTCTGGAGGGGGACCGGAGACTTGCCTTCCTCTTCCTCCTTCTTCCTTTCTTCCTGTCTGTCTGTCTGTCTCTGTCTGTCTCTCTCTTTTCCTTCTTTCTACCCTCCACTCTCTTTTCTCTCTCTGCCTCCATCTCTCTCTCCTTTTCCCTCCCTCCTCCCTTTCTTTTGTTTCTCTTCTTTCCTTCTCGTCTTCTGTTAGCTGTATGGTGAAGAGCCTTTTATGGGACTTTGCAGCCTGCCAGGAGCCACTACATCACCTTCAAATGAGTTCAATGTCTTAGGAATTGATTTATCCTGTAGCCCATCACACAAAGCCCACTCTCACATGACCACACCTCATTCTCGGGCTGCCTCTACTTAACTCTTAGTTCATGCAGGGAGAGGAGGACGGAGTTGGACGCCTCTGCTGAGCTTGTGAATCACGCTGAGGTATCTGGCGTGACCCCTGCTTTTCTGTTGCATGGCACTCAGCAGCAGCGTTCATGGTAGTTTTTATTACACCTTGTAAAGACTCTCATGAAAGAAGACTTTCAGAACTGCTTCAGAAAGTGGGAGGAATAATGGGACGAGTGTGTCCGAACTGAGGGGTATAATGTAAAGAGAATTAATGCCAATGCATCCTTTACTGTAGATGTTTGTAAGTTTAAACACTTAGCATATATTTGGGTCACTGTATCTGCTCAAAACTAGACGCACCTTTCCACCAAAGTGGCGCATGGTTTCTCAGGTCTATGGTAGAGAACATGTGTCGTTAGTTGTTGGCCTCCGGCTCATTACTGTTTGCTGCTGGCCGGGCACGGCCTTCTGCTCCAGCACTAGGGAGGGAGGTAGTGTGCCCTCTCATAGTTGTGAACCTCCGCTCACATGCTTCTAATCCACCCCTTGTTTTCCATCTGCGGGCGTTTCCTTCAGTGACATGTGCGAGTGCTGCTCATACTCCTGTCAAGTGAACGGAAAGCATCAGGGTGAGGGCCCCCTGCACCCAAGACTCAAGACAGGGCCAGGACCCGGAGACCTCATGGGAGGAGGACGCTTCTCACTCCCAGCCCAGGAGCAGCAGGGCTTGCTGGGAGGCCAGGAAGCTAAGGAAACTGTGAGCACTGCGGGACAAGGGGTTTGGGGCAACCACCCCTAGAGGTCAGTGCCCCAGGAAGAAAGCCAGGCTGAGGGAACGAGCAGAGCAAAGCTGAGAAATCCACCATATAGAAAGGTCACTGAAATGTAAAAGAAGGAACTGCTTAAATTGTTTGGAAATCAAAGCATCGATTAGAAACCACCAGAAACGTCAGCGAAAAGCCACCTCGCGCTCTTGTGCTGCCTCGTGGAGCGACCGTGAGAGCCAGTCACCGGCTCTGCCCTGACTCCGGCGCTTTCTCGCTGCTGCTCTTTCTTCGGATTCTCTGAGCCAGCGAAGCTGAAGCTGCCACAGGAGCCAAGTGGCTTTTTCCTCACTCACCGCATCAAGGTCCTGGTGATGACGTGAGTGAGGATTGAAGGATGATTGAAGATGCGTGTGAAAAACACCAGATCTGCACAGAACCTTGAAAGAGCCCAGTGCTTCCTCAGCACCTGTGACTGAAAACTGAAGTCAGAAGACCATCTGGTGAGGCTCGTTACCCTGAAATGGTCGCTCCTCTCCTCCCCGAGCTGGAGCCCTGCGCTCCGGGTCGGAATCCAGGGCAACTGCACGCACGGCCTTTTCCAACAGGGATCCAGCCCGAGGGCCTTCTTCCTGGGCTTCTCTGGGAGCCGGCAGAGGGCCCATCAGGTCCTCTCTTGGTGGGGACCCCGCCAGGCATGAAACAGAGGTAGCACCAGGGCACCATAAGGTGGCATGGCCTCCTTTTCGGGGCCACCCGGGGACGGTGGGAGAGAGGCTGGTGCTCTGCAGCTCCCCGCCCTGTCCGCCTCTGTGGCCTACTCTGCGAGTGGCTGTCACATGGCTGTCGAGTCCCTGGCCGTCTGTTCCTCGGGGGTGTTCACTTGAAGTACCCCTGTGTCCAGCTGAGGTCAGGCAGGGCACCCTTCAGGCTCCTCGAAGGACCTTGTGCTCAGCCACCTTTGCTCCTGCGGTCAGCCCATTACAGAGGAGCTTTCAGAGAAACCTTGGTCCCTGACCAAAGCAGGATGTCCACAAGGTAGCACCTCTGATACTTGGGACAGTGGCCTCTTCAGTGGACAGTGAGCTTAAGATGAGGCTGTGAGGTTGTGAGGACGGGGCCTTTTTGAAGGGAGAATTGGGGCACATTCTCACACAGGTGTGCAGAAAGCCATGTGAAGCCTGGCGACACTGTCATGCCCAGGGGTTTGGAGAAGCCAGAGGGGCCTGGTCCTGCCCTCCAGGGGCCTCCAGAGGAAGCCTATCCTCTTGGCCTGGGATCTGGGACTTCAGCCCCCAGGACTGTGTGAGAAGCTGGCTGTGCTCGGAAGTCACCTACCTTCTGCACTTGGTCAGTGGCACCCTGCAACCCCACACAGACCTGTTCAGCACCTGCAGCCACTGTTCCTCCCAGCCACATGCCTCTGAGAGGTGTCCTGAGGGCCCTGACTGATGGGGACCCAGCTGTGTGCACTCAGAGAGGTGAGCCCCATGGTAGCCTCAGCCTGGGATGGGGCTGGCACAGGGCCCCAGTTGCAGGGAGCTTCAAGGCACTTGCTGGGCTCCCCAGAAGTGCTCCCACCCTTCCCTACTTGCCCAGAAAGACTCCTAAAGCCTTCAGGGGAGCCCCATGCCTGTGAGGACTGAGGAGGGGCCACATCTCTCCCTTCAGTTCTGCCCCGTGCTCACCAGAGTGCTCCAAGGGCCACCAGCACAGAAGGTGACTGTATGGACAAGGGGACACACAGGCGCACTCACTGTCCCCGCCCCCAGGTTCCCGGTGATAGTGCAGATGGGAAGCAGTGGCCTCAGACAGTTGGTGCTTGCTCTGGAACTGTCACCCACAGTTAGCCTCTGAGGATGCTTTAGAGAGCAGGACGGAGGCAGGGCTGAGGTGAGTTCTTCCAGAACCTTCTGTGCAAGAGCAGGCAAGGCTGTGGACTCCCTCTGGAATGCTCTTCCCAGCACTCCGTGAAACCCCACTCTTCCGGCTGTGCAGGGCCAGGCAGGGCTGTGGCAGGTGCTCTAGGTGAAGAATCGCCCTCACTCATCGCCCCTGCAGCTGCCAAATCCAAACAACCAGCTCCAGTGTGCCAGAAACACTGGGCAGGGCCGGCCACCTCTCTCATAGTTTGAAAACACACTTGAACCCTGACTCTGTGTAAAAGCAACTGTGGCTGGCGGGAGGCCCTGAAGATGGCTGCGGAGCTCTGGCCTATGTGTGTCCACCAGCTGCCCCCTGTCCACTAGCTGTCCTGTGCACTGCAGTCTGTCCAAAGCACAGCAGCTGAGCCATGCCAGCACCTTCTGCTTCTGCCTGAATTGCTCTGGGGATCCTTTCCCTGGCTCATGGCAGGAACTCTGCTGTCCCTGTAGAAAGTTGTGAGTACAGATGGCCATGACTCCAGCCCACCCTGCAGGACATGAGGAACCCACAGGAAGGGCGTCTGGTTCTGAACTGTGGGAACATCGTGGAGAAAAGCAGGTGGCTCAGGCTCCAGCATCACTCCTCAGTACATGCTTGGGAATCAGAGCTGTGCTCCTCTGGTCTCCAAACATTTAGCTGACTATACAACTTGTTAATTTTCAATGAATAAAATATGCTTCTCTCCATGGAACACAGCTAAGGTTTGACTGCATTATTTTCTAATTTTTTAAAAAAATTAATGCAGAGTTAAGCATTTGTGTAATAGTTCATGAATATAAAGGTGGCTGTTTCTCTTTTCTTGCCTCCCATTTTCCTTCTGTTCTCCCTCTTTCAGTACTGGTGTCAGTCAGTTTTCCTTCTTATCAAGCAAATGGAGCTGTATTAGTCACCAGTGCTGTGTAACAAATGATCACACACTTCTTTTAGACCTCAGAGCCTCTGCAGATCAGGCCTAGCAGAACCTCTGCAGATCAGGCCTAGCTGAGTTTTCTGTCCCAGACTAAGCAGATTACACTCAACTCAGGGGACCTGTATCCCCATGGGGAAGCTTGTGTGGGCCACAGTGGTCTTCCAGATGCTGGCAAAGTATGATCCATCTTGGTACAGAGTTCATGGCAGTTTGTTTCTTTGAAGCCAGCAGGGCAGGAAGTGTCCCCTGCTTCTCATTGCTCCTGCCTAGAAGGCTCCTGGAGTCTCAGGTCTCCCCGGGGTGACTTCCTGCTGATAAACCTGAGGTCCATAAACTAGGGACCTGCATAGCTATAGCAAAACACCTTAGGCTGGGTAATTTCTTAAAAAATAAATAAAGTATTTCTCACAGTCTTGGAGGCAAGAAAGCCTAAGGTCATGGCCCCGGCAGGGCCAGCACCATGCAATCTCAACATACATTTTTGCTGGGACACTGACTTTCATGCTATGCAAAGACTTTAATTCACTCTGCAAACTCTGTCCATCTCAGCCACATGGCAGAGGAAAATCATGGGGTGAACTTCAATGACCCCACCTATCTGCAGTGGGCAGAGAAGCCCACCTCAACCCTGCCTACTCCGGTAGGTGGCAGGGAGAGGGCCTCGCCTCTGCCAACAGCCTGCAGCCGTTTCCCTGTGTGGTGACAGGATGCTGGCTGCTGTGTGTAAACGTGTCAACACACACCCTGGAGGTGCCACACACAGCAGATGACACTCGTCTACACTGAAGCCAGCAGGTCTTTCTCTGAAGACACTGACCCAAGGCAAGCGCCCAAGTGAGGGAACTGAGTGTTTGTGGGTAAATGTCCACGCAGATCATTTGTGGTGACAATTTTGACCTTGGACTGTCCAGTCTCCTGGATGGGAAAATGCATTTATTATGCACTTTGGGCCTGGTTCCTTGGTCATTCAGCTCATGGCAGGGCTGAGTCCTGGCTTTTCCTGTAGATAACACAGGTGACCGAGGCCCTGGACCAGTTGCTTTTCTCTCCTATCTCACTTGTAGACCCCTCCTGGGCTTTCCTGAGGTCACCTCCCAAAGATGTACATGCCCACTGGTTCTGGACCCAGGTCTGAACCAGCATGAGACTGGTGTCCCCAGTGAGCAGTGTCCCTGAGGTGCAGCTCAGTGCAGACACCTGCATTTCTGGCTATTCTTGTTTAAGTTCTGAGCCAGACCTTAAGCGACATAAGTAAGCTCTGTCCTAGTGTGATGGTTAATCAGGACATGTCAGCTTGTGGGGACTAGGAAATGCCTGGCAGATTAGGAAAGCACATGCTGGTGAGTCGGCAGACGATGGACCTGTAAGGCGACCAACCGAGAAGGAAGAGTCACTGGGAATGGGGGTGGCACCAACCACCGGGCCGGAAAGGGGAAAAAAGTGGGCAGAAGAAGGAAGCATCTGCACTCAGGAGGATCCCCAGTGCTCCCCACTGCCTCTGGCCTGTGTCTTCATTTCTTCAGCCTCTGACATGGGCCAGCACTGGCCTCTCTCAGGCAGGCTTCCAGGCTTTGGAGGGGAGCGCCATCCTTGATCACACTCACTCTGCTGCTCCCATCCCCCAGGTTTGAGCAGCTCCCAGATCCTGTGACTCCCCAGGGTGCAGAGACCCCTGCAACTCTCCTATCCCTGGCCCTGCAAGCCTGCCTGGGAGGCCCCCTAGCACTATCTGCATACTGTGCACCAACCTTGTTCTTAGAAGCAGAGGCTAAGATGGCTTTGTCAGTGGGGTGGGTCCCTTAGGAGACAGGGGGAGAGGATCCATTCCACCTCTCTCTCTGGGTGCTTGGTGGCTTCCTGGCTTCCTGGAGAACCTGGCAATTTCTGTTAAATGAAGACACTGTGGTATGTCCTCGGCCACTGTATGCCTGGGGCCTGGCAGGGTGGCCTTCTGGCTCTTCTCCAAAGGCAAGATGACAAAAGAGTGGTAAATGTTTTGAATCAATTCAGGACACAGGGGCAGCCACCGAGTACAACTAGAGACACCCGGAGCAGGGGCCATTAGGAGCTCTCTCAGAGAGTGGCAAATGACGAGATTGGTGTTCAAACTGAAGGAGACTGTTTCTGAGGGATTTGTGTGAGTGTGGTTTTTACTGCAGTGCTTTCTTGTTAGTGTAAATGTCTACCCTGGTTTTCATTCACACCTTGTACAAACCTGTGGTAGATGTTTCACATCCACTCATCTGTCCACAGGCGCCTTGCTGGACTCCATGGCGTGGCTGTTGTAGAAGTACTGCAGGGAACACAGTGATGCGGGGTCTTCCTAAGGGCCTGACCTCACATCTTCCGGGTAAATACTCAGGAGGGGGATGGCAGACAGCTGACGCCAGTGGTTTCCTAATTTTAGTTTTTGGAGGAATCTCAATGCAGTTTTCCACAGCAGTTTTACTAATATGCCTGCCCATCGATGGTGCACAGGGGTTTCCCCCCATACCGCTCACCCTTGCTGTCACCCACACTTTTTACTTCCTACTACTGGGATCAAAGCCAGATCCACACACGAATTAGGCAAAGACAGCACCACTGAGCTATAGCCCCAGTCCATATGTTTAAATTTTGTAACAGGTCTCCATAAATTGCTCATGGCGGTGCTAAACTCCCTGTCTCTTGCTTTAGCTACTTAACCAGCTGAGTTGTAGGCCTGCGCCACCACCCCCAGCTTGTTCACCTGATAACAAAGATTCTGACAGGTGTAATGTCACATCGCACTGGGGCTTTAGA
Source organism: Hydrochoerus hydrochaeris (assembly GCA_004027455.1). Classification (NCBI taxonomy): domain Eukaryota; kingdom Metazoa; phylum Chordata; class Mammalia; order Rodentia; family Hydrochaeridae; genus Hydrochoerus; species Hydrochoerus hydrochaeris. Next base: position 82,699 of record PVLA01007721.1, on the reverse strand, counting down.
TTACTTTCCCCTAACTATTAGTTACTGAGCATTTTTCACATATGTTAGCCATTTTTGTGTCTTTTTTAAAAATACCTATTCAGGCCCCTTTTCCAACTTTTAGACTATTTGTTTTCTTTATATAGGTTTGTTTGATTTCCTTGTATCAGATACATGGCTTGCAAATACTTTCTCCTATCAACAGTTTGTCTTTCTTGGTTAACAGCTTTTGTTTTCAGAAGTTTTTTATTTTAATTAGTCAAATTTGTCTACTTTTGCTTCTGTTGCCTCCAATTTGGGATTCATAGCTAAAAAAAAAAAAACCATTGTCTAGACCAGTGTTTGTTTCCCCTTGCTGTTTTTTCCTATTAGTTTTATAGTTTTATAAACTAATTTTTGAGCATTTGTCTATTTTTAGTTCACTTTTCCATATGGTGTGAGGTAAGGGGTCAGTTTCCCTGTTATGCATGGAGGGCTGTCCAGTCTGCTCAACATCATTTATCAAAGACACATCCCATCCTGTTTCTTTCCACGTGTGTACTTTAGACTCTTGTTCAAGATCTATTGAGTAATCATGGTGGGTACAATTTCTGGGCTCTAAGTTCTGCTCCATAGGCCAGTGAATCTATGGCTAATGCTAATACCAAGATGCTTTAGTAGCTTGTGTCAGTTTATGTGGGATATCTCCAGCTTTTTTCTTCTTTTCTCATGAATTCCCTGGTTATTTCTTGTTAGTTTTTTTTATGATTGTATAATATGAAGCTTAGAGCTGTTTATTTATAGATGTATAAAAAGGGACTTCAAAATTTCGATAGAAATTGCACTGGATTTGTAGATCTCTTACAGTAGTGCAGATATTTTAATAATATTGATTCTTCCAATCCATCAATATAGGATACATTTCCATTTATTTGTGTCCTGTTTCAATTCTTAGTATTCTGTATCTTTCTCCTTATAGGTCTTTTTATCTCCTTGAAGTATTCCTAATTTATTTTTTGTTTCATTTTTGAGCTGCTGTGAATGATATTTACAACACCACTGCACTCCTGGAGCACTCGTCACTAGCTTGTGGACACTGTCCTGGACCGTGGGTGTCTTGGTTGGCATCCTGCAGCTTCCTGCACCGGGTATGGGTGCTTCCCCCAGGGAAACTTTTCAGTCATTACTTGTTTCTGGCCTTTTTTCTATGTCTTCTCTTTCTATGAATGTTAAGACTTTCAATGGTGCTCAGTAATTCCTGTCATCCTTACTCTTTTTTTTCTTCTACTCCTGCTTTAGGATAATTTTACATATTCTACCTTCAAGCTCACAGACTGTTTTGTCATCTGGGTCTGACAGGCTTCTATTCTTTGAGCAGAGCGGACAGAGTCCTTCTGAGCACTGCTATTTGATTTTACTTCCTGTTTCTTGGTCATCTGCTCACATTGTTTGTGCATTGTTTTCCAAATTACATTGAATATTTTAGCCATGTATTCTCACCATCTGCTGAACTTTAAGAGTACTGCTGTGAATTCTGTGACTGTCATTTCTTTAGTGCCCATTGCTACTTTGTTAGTGCCTTTGGAAGAGTCATGATTTCTTCTATCCTTGTAAAATTGCTGAACTTTTCTCGATGTCTAGGATTGGAGGAAACAGTGGCCTTTCCCAGCCAACACAGTGCTTTTCAGCAGGGCTATGTGGTCAGCGCTTAGTCATGACCCTGCTGAAACAAAGGCTCTGTCTGCCTTTCTGGAGGTCTAGGAATCTTCTCATGCTGTGACCCTGGTGGCCGCAGCTTGGATGCTGTGCTCCACCAGGACCTCTGGTGGATCTGTGCCACTGAGCTGACTTCCTACACTTCAGAGACCTGCTGTCTTCTCTGGCGGGCAGGGCCCAGCCTGAGTTCAGCAGATGGACAGGGCCGCAGGAGGAGCTCCTGGGTGGGAGGGACCCTTGGTTGGCCTGGGTGGGACATCCTGTTTCACTCGGTAGAAAAGCGCGGTTGAGGTCTGACACAGGCCTGTCCAGGGTGTTGGGGTCAGCACTTTGAGTCTGGCCAGCACTGTTTGAATTCCTGGGTGTGCAAGCTCTTCCCTGTCCCTTTGATAAATTCATGACAGCTGTCAGCAGTCCTGTCCCTCCCTTGGCAAGGTCCCGGGTAGGTCAGAGGTTGGTCCTAGAGGCTGGCTGTCAAGGACTCAAGCCAAGAACTCTTCCCACCCCTCTGGGAGAGATGAGGGAAGTTAGCTGCCGCCACCAGCAGCAGGCACAAGGAGCTTGCACCGAGCCCCACATGCTGCTCCCTGGGACTTTGCTCTGCTTTGCTTCTGCTTGACCCTGGTGGCATACAGGCTCCCAGGTTCTCACGGGTGGCGTGTCTTGGCCCATGTGCCCATGAGATAAGACCAGAGAGGGTGTCCCAGCAAGGGCCTCAGAATCCCGGGACACGGAGTGTCCAGCTGCCTCAGGTGTCCTTTCCCTCTGTCTGCCCTGGGGCTGAGCTCCCAGATGACTTTGGAGGCAGCGGTGACAGTCACGTGGAGAGCGCTCCTCCTGCTTTCTCCCTGCAGTTTCATTCCATTGGGAAAGTCACATGTGTGACCTCACTGCTCTCACTTAGGGTACTGGGCGCTCTTAAGTGCATTCTGACCTTATCGGTTTCGTATTCATCCATGTTTGCAGTACATACTGACTGCCTCATCTCGGGGTGCTGCTGCATTTATGTGACCCATCTTAATCCTTTTATTCTCCTGCCCTTCCCCGCCTTTCTTCTGGCTCCCTCCCTCTCTGGGTCCCTTTCCCATTTGCAAAAGATGTATCCTCCACTTCCTACTATCTTATTTTTAAAAACTATTTATACTTCTTTCACTCTCTTTTCCTAAAGTGAAGTAAGTTTCTTTGTTTGTTGGTTGGTTTTCTGAGTCAGGTTCTCACTATATAATCCAGGCTGGCCTCGAACTCATAACAATCCTCCTGCCTCAGCCTCCCAAATGCTGGGATTACAGGTGTGTGCCACCAGGCCCAGCTCAGAAGGGTGTTTTCTGTGCAAACTCCACGGGCCGCTTCTCTGCTTCTCACTTTTCGGATCCACCCCTCCTGCTCGGGACAGAAGCCCAGGGCTCCAGCACGCAGGACTCGGAGTTTGGTCCGCATGGCTTCTCCTGCTCCTTCCTTACCCTCTCCCATGGTGGCTCCCAGGCTCTCACCAGGACCCATGAGCACATGACCCTTTTGTTTAGAATAATCCCCCTGAAGTGTGTTCACCCCAGAAACCTTGAGAAATGGACTCCCGGTGTGGGTCTCACTGAGGACGTGGTCATGTACTACCTCACATCCTGGGGACTGAACTCAGGAACTTTGCCCTGAGCTGCCTCCCCCTCCATCCTTCCATTCACTTGTTTACTTACTTTTGAGACAGGGTCTGGCTGAGAGGCTAGATTAACTAGGGAAGGCTCTAACTTTTCCTCCTCTTGCCTCAGCCTCCCCGAGTGCAGTGCTGGGATCACGGGCCCTGCTGACATGTCCCACTCAGAAGACTCGGAAAATTCATTAAAGGTCAATGCACTGAACCCCTGCCCTCCTCGCAGTCCCCATTTTTTTTTGTTTTGGATCAAACTCACGACCTCGCTCTTGCCAGGCTGGCCCTTATGCCTCTGAGCCGACTCCCCGCCAGCCCTTGCCCCTTGCCATCCCCTGATTCCCTGAAAAAGCTGCACTGTTTGCCATGCTGACTGCTTTTCTGTGGGTTCCTCTGTTTCCATCCCTTGTTTCTCTTTTGGTCTCTCTTCTCTTTCCTCTTCTTTTCTTTCTTTCCTTTTTCTCTTTGCCTGTCTTGCCCTGCCCTCTCCTCTCTCCTTCCTCTCCTTCACCTCTCTCCTTTCTTCCTTCTCTCTTGCTTTCTCAAGCTGGGGATTGAACCCAGGGCCTTTGCAATGAGCTACATCACAAACCCTTTCTTGTCTGTTTGTTTTGTTCAGGCTAGACTCAAACTCGACATCCTGTCTCAGCCTCTCAGAGTGCAGGGATTACACAGGCTTGCACTACCAAGCCAGCCTGTGTGCTGACTGCTTCCATGCGGTTTCTCCCTGCCAGCATCCAAGTTTGGAGAATTAATGGTTTGCACTGAAGTTGTGCTGGCTACCACCTCTAAAACACAGAGTGTTTCCTGAGACATAGAAGGAACTCAACGAATGCTTGTCTGACAATTGTGTGACTGGTCAACACTGAAAACAACTGCTGTCAGTGTGTTTCTTCCACTTCTAGCAATTTGTGACAAACAGAAGCAAGAGAAGGCAGCTGCTTTGCCCCACAGGCTTCCCACCAGCTGGCGGGCCGGAGCTACCCTTGGACTTGGCTTCTGTTTCTCCCCATTCCTTGCCCTTTCTTCCCCCATCCTGGGTACAAATGTTGACTGCAGGTTTGGAGAAGATTTACATTTCCAATTCATTACACAGAGAAGCCCCTGCCCTTTAGTCCTGGGCCAGTTCACCACTGAGAAGTGTCACGGTTTAATCTGGTAAATGGCGACACACTCTGCAGAGAAACTCAGATTCCAGCACCATAATCGGACCCATAAAGCTGAATTAAAACCGCCTCACCGTGAAAGAAGCTACTTCATTTTAACCGAGGTTTCGTTTTCCTCTGCACCATGAGAAAGTGTCAGCTTCCTCCCAACACACATGCACACTCATGCACATGCACAGGTGCACACTCCTGTGCACACATGCACATGTGGACATGCATGCATGACTCTGTGCTGATGCTGGGTCCCTCCCTGGCTTTTTTCCTACAGTCTCTTTACTCCTCACTTTGTTTCTGCTTCAGCTTCAGGGATCCGACTTACATGCATGTGCAAAATTTCAAATGTTTCCATTTTATAAACAGCCCACTGTTTTAGAGTTAACATAAAACCCATTTGAAATCTGGTTAAAGAACCCCAGAATTAATGTTTATGCCCAATCAGTGTGTCTTTGGAAGAGAGTGGTTTGATACAGCTGTGGTCCCCACCAACCAAGCAGGGAGCACATGTGCAGGGTACAGTTGAGGGCAAGAATAAGGTGACCACCAGCAAGGTCATGGGCACAGGACAGGCAGGGCAGCAGGGCAACACCCGCCACTGAGAGATTTCTCATCTCGTGAGCTTGTCTGGTCGTGGTCCCATGGCACTGTGTGGTCAGAGGATGTAGTTGCCTTGGGCTTGCACAGCACAGCTTCACCCTTCCTCACCTGGAAGCCCTGCATTTTATCTCCCCCAAGGGACCCTGATCTGGACAGCCATGTTCCTAGCCTCCTGTCCCCTCACTGCACAGCCAAGGGTCTCCCCAGCCTCTCCATGGGTACCACCATCCCCACCTCCAGGCTGTTGTTCACCCTCCCCTCCCTGGGGACAGTGGCAGCAGGTTCTCAGCTACGAGATTGTGGCTGCCCAGAGAACGACTCCAGAGTCATCTTCTCCCATGGACTCGGTGCACCTCAGCCCCTTCTGTCTCATCCTATGATGGTTCCTGGCTGATCCTGACCATGTCACACCCCACCCCTGAGGACAGGAGCTACAGGTGCTGTTAGCTTGGTTTCTGAGGCCCTCTGGGGAGACTGGCCTGAGGACATGAGGAGCAGATGGAGCCAGAGGCCCGTGGGTCGGCGCTGGGAGTGGCAGTGAGCGGCATGTGAAACCGCAAATGCAGGCAGCTCTGTTGCTGCCACATGGGCAGTGGGACACTGGTGTCCAAGGCAGGGACAAGTCTGACACAGGTCAGGAGCCCTCAGCAAGACACAGGGCTCCTGCCAGATCTCCAAGTCCTGGACCTAGGAGGGGCAGGAAGCAGGAGTAAACCAAGCTGACAGGGACCCGGAGCCCATCGTGCGAGCTCCTATCTTCAGGGGATTCCCTCGGAGCCTGTGGTGGCGTCTCAGTGTGCTAAGCCCCAGATCTAGCAGCTGTCAGTACTGCACAGTGAATTTCCCAGCTGATGCTCATGACCGGGAGGCATGGAGACTCTTTCCCCTCTCAGTGCAAGTGTGCAGGTGTGAGCACCTCCCTCACGGGGCATTCACAGACACCAACACGCAGATGACACACGCACACGGGCCGACCTCCACACACGCGTGCAGGCGTCTCTAGGTTACATGACTGAGCTTCGTTCCTGGGACTGTTAACTGTCCTGAAGAGCAGGGTCCAGCTGTGCTCTGTCTCCTGTAGACGCAAAGCAGACGTGAAGGGCGAGGGCTTAAGCAGCGTCATGCGGTAATAATTTGGGATCTAAAGAACTTCCTGAGGCTGGGCTGGGTTCCCGCAGAAAGGACAGAATCTCCTCTCCTCAAGGTCTTTAAAAACCAGTGCTGTCCGACTGTTAAGCGTCGGGTCCTTTCCAAACTCGGCGGTGGAGGAGGGGATGAGCCCAGACTATGTGGGGCCAGCGGAGGCGCTTGGATTTCCCCATGGTGTTTTCTCCCCCTTCCTCCCCGCCCATCCCTTCCTCTGTGTTTCTTATTTCTTATTTACAAACAGAAAACGTGGTCTTTTGGTGTGTTGTTGTGTAAGCTCAGGCCAGCCCTGCGGTCCTGTGGTCACCGCCGGGACAGAACAGAGAAGGATTCTCCTCATTTGATGGTTTTTCTTCCAGCAGCACTGTTTTTCTTTCTCTTGGCACACACGTGGTAAGATTTAAAATCTGTGAGACATCAGCACCAAATTGTAGTATCCAACTCTAATTCTTCCTCAGGCAACAGAGAGAATGAGAGGGAGGGAGGGAGAGAGGGAGAGAGACAGACAGAGAGACAGACAGGACAGAGGCTTTCCATGCTTTCCTTGTCTTTGCTGGGCAGACGTGTGGCAGGAAGGCGAAGGTGGCTTGGGATGAGATTTCTCACCTTTGCTTCCTTTGTGCTCTGTGGCAGGGGTGATTATGGTTTGTATCTAGATGTCCCCCCAAATCCTCATGTGCCCCTAAACAGGATTTGGGGCAGTGGTTGGATCATGGGGCACACTATTCCTGGGGTACACTATTCCTGGGGCTAATCCACTGATAAGTTTCCAGCTAAACGCGCTGCTGCATGGAGGTCTGGTTGGGAGAGGCGTCCCCAGTGCCTGACCCAGAAGGCCGCGTTTCCCTCCCTCCCCAACTCCTGCCTTCCCTCTGCTTCCTGGCCACCCTTGGGTGAGCAGTCTGTCCCCAAACCCCTCTGTGATGCTGTTTCTTCTCAGGAACCAGCTGACATAGACTGAAACACAAGGCCAAACAGCTGGCTCCTTCCTTAATTTGCAGGTGTCGGGTATTTTGTCCCAGCACTGAGGAAAATGCCTAAGGTAGGAGTTTGTCACCAGAGCCCAGTGGCGGGAGGGAATGTGGACAGCTAGCGCCAAATCAAGAGGAGAGGCCCTGTCCACCCAGCAGGACCTCAGACTGGGATTTCCCATTACCTGTGGGCAGAGAGACCCATCAACAGTGGGACCCCAGTGTCTCCCCTTCAGTGTACTTTGAGCTGGTGGGAGGGGCTCTTGTTTTGGGAGGGTGACGAGCCCAGTCTGGAATCAAGAGGGCACTTGGCTTTTAGAATGGACTTCTCCTCAAGGGACTTTTGGTTCTAGGGAGTAGGAGCTCAAATGGAACCCCAGAAGCCTGACTGTGACAGAGGAGATACAGAGCACAAAAGAGTGCTTGCAGCGGGCCACGCACGGGGAGAAAGCCAAGAGGCTGCCATAGGGCAGTGCCCTAGAAGACCGAAGTTGGTACAGTTACGGGAACAGCAGAAATGCCACACTGACATAGGACAGGAAGGTGGCAGATGTCTTCAGAATATTTCACTGCATCTGCCAGTAAGCAGAGGATGTGTGAGAGTGCCTTGGACAGATTCCGTGGGAACTCTGAGTCCCTTCACCCCAGGAGGCCAGCTGACCACACCTGAGAGTGCCCGAGTTCCCTCAGGGGCCATGGGAGGCTACAGCTGCAGAGATGCAGCAATGGGGTACACCTTTATTAACAGACAATAGGAGAGAGTCTGGGGAGCCTGATGTCCAAGGAGACATGGCCCAGACCGGGGAGAGGCTCCAGCTCCACCGCAGCCAAAGCAGAGCCACCAAAGGCCAAGGGGCCGCAGAGTGCCTGGTGACAGGAAGCGTGCACCTGTAGGGCTTTAGAAGACAAAACTCACACTCATTAGGTGGGGTCAGCTGAACCACTGCCTGGTGACAGGGAGGTGTTCAGAGAATGGTTTTATTCTGGGGACAACACCGCAGAGGGGGCTGACCCAAGCCATCCAGTCATGATGTCACTAGGGACACAGTGTCACACATGGGATCCATTGGGGACCACAGCACTGTGACAGGACTTGTGACTATGTACATGTGAGTGAGTGTGTGAGTGTGTGTGTGTGTGTTCAAGTGTGCAGTGAGCTTCTGAGATCTCACCCCCGTTTGGCTTCTTTGGAAGCACTCATTTCCCAGAGTGCTTTGCAATTAACATTCATACCACTAAGACTTTGGCCTCATGTTGGACGATTCCCACACACTTTGAGAAGATCTTGGATAGCATGTGTCCTGCTCTGTCTGCCTCTTTGAAGGCAAACACAAAGTCACAGGACTGTGTCCAGACACCTGCTCTTCCTGGTGAGGACCCCAGGTACACCCTGCAGTCCCACTGTCCTGCCCGTCTGTGTGGTGGAGACCCCGAGCCCACACTGGGTCTCCCAGGCATTGACTCTTGGGCTTGCTGTGGCTCAGCTGGGGCTGCTGAGTTTTGCAGAGGTGGTGCAGATCCAACCCGAGGGTGCTCATGTCCCTCCCCTCTCCCTGAATTCTGCACCTGTGCTGCTGCTGGCGCAGGGACTCTGGTCTCAGGAGCTGGGCTGTGGCGGTGGCAGTGCCAGCTCAGGTTTCACACCCTGCAGGGCTTGGATGTGGAGTGCAAGCCTCCGCTGCAGGCTGCTTCCTAGGACTCTGGCTCCTGCAGATGAGCGGGGAACGTGAGAAGGGTTAGGGATGCGACAGGGATTAGTTTTGTGCGGAGTAAATGTTGATCCTTCCTCACCTGCTTTTAACCAGTCTTTGCCTTGCTGAAATTTTTTTTATTAAATTTTAATCAAAAGCACAGAAGCAGATTGTTTATCATAGGAAAGACTAACCTTATTGAAAGCCTTTCTTTCCAGCCAGTCTTACAGATGTCAGACGCTCAACAAGTGCTCGCCATGCTTCTTCCAGCACCTCCTCACTGCAGGCCCCGCAGGAGCTCCCGGGGAAGGGGAGACGGAATGCATTCATTTTCTTCGGGGCCAATCTTCTCTCTTCCAAGTGAAGTCCACCGTAGGAAACTTTCTTTAGAAAATGCTGAAAGCTGAATCTTCAGATTTTCCATTCATAACCTTGTTCGCGTAGGGAGGTCTCACACGGTCAGACTGAAGCTGTTTGGTGGATGTAATTAACCAAGAAGCTCAGTGCACTTCTGGCCTCTAGCAAGGCTCTAATATGAAGTCTTAGCTTATTGCTAAGGTGAGTGGACAGCGTCCAGGAAGTGTGGGCAGCCTTCACCTGCTAAGTGGATACTCCAGGAAATGGCCCACGCCCTCTGCCAAGCTGCATGCCTTGTTAGCGGTTTCTTCCACGAGACGCACCTTCCAGTGCAAGGACCCCAGCAGCGCAGTGATTAAAGGCAGCCACAGCTTAGCTTAAGGGTCGCTGGAAAACAATTCAGTAAAAAGGTTTATTTCACTTAACATTATGTCTTTAAGGTGCACCCATTTCCCTACAAATATCTGCAATGTATCACCTCTGGGATGGAGTAACATTGCAAGATGCATGGAAATCACATTTTCTTTATCCACTGAAGGTCCATGGATGAAGACATGGGCCATTTTCAAGGCAGCTGTTATGAACTGCACAGCTGTGTCCGTGGGTGCGCGTGGATCATGGCATTTAACTCTTTGGGGGCAAGAAGGAGAATATCTGGGTTGAATGGAATTTCCCAGTTTAGTATTTTAAGAAATCGCTGTGCTAGTTTACACTAGTTGGTACTTCTACCAGCAATGTTTTCTCTTATTTCTCCCCACAGCCTTGCCAGCTGAAATGCTCCATGGTTTCCCTCATGTGAGAAACCCAAAACACAAATAAAGCAGAGAGCAAAGGAAAGGACTGACAGAAGAAAACAGGGAGACGCGTATTGTGCAAATGAGAAAGGGATCAAACGCCTGAGGGAGGAAGGGAAGGGGGGCGTAAAAGGCTTGGGGATGTGTCATGAGTGCGCCCCGTTACCCACAGTGAGGGGAACCACGATGCTCCACAGACTTGAGCAACAGAGAAAGCAAAGAAAATGGGGGTGGGTCTAGAAACAGGGAGAAGAATGGGAAGGGGAAAGGGAACAGAACAAGCTCAGACGCAGGAAGCACATTTATCTCCCCACTAAAAGGAGTGTAAATCCCAAGCTCCAGCAAAGAGAGCCTTAGTGTCTTAGTGCCGTTTTATAAGGTAATTACCAAGTATTATTTTTAATCATCGATTCTACTCAAATGTCTTTGACCTGAAAACTTCATAATGGCCCAGCTTTCTTCTCAGTCCTTTATGGAATCCAAACCTGCTTCCTTTTTTTTCTTCTCATTGAGGCCATTGGAGGATGTCCTTAGCATCCAGGTGAGCATTTCTCTCTCCTTGTGGTCACCATAGCCACAGACAGATCAGCAGGCGATCATTGCACCAGGAAAGTGGCAATGGTGTGGTTTTCACTGGTTTCCTGGTGTTTGGAGACCTTGAATGGCTGGGCGAACGAATGTCCCCATCCCTGCCCCTGACAATCCCTCAGCACGGAGCATTAGGAAGGCGGACCCAGGCCCTGTGGAAGTTCACACTCCCCACCGACCCTCAGCTTGGACCTCAGCTCTGGTTCAGTTAGACCAAGGAGAGAGTATGGGTCCAGAAGACCGTGAACTCAAGGAAGGTGAAACGTAATCCTGTGCATTGAGAATGTTTGCACACATTACCTAAAATCCTTACAGGTTTGCAGGGCAAATATTGATCTGCATGGTGCAGAGGAAATTCTGGCTCAGGGAAATTGAATAGGTTTCCCCAAAAGGCACAGCTGCGAAGTGTTCCTTCTGACTCAGAATTCTCAAACTGCAGCCTCCCTGCACCACCGCGGTTCAGCCTGCCTGCTCCCCACTGACCTCAGGGACACTTGGAGTGGGCAAGGTCCCCACAAGATGCCACAGCCTTCAAATTCTGGTTCAGAATGTTTCCAGCATTGCTTCCCTACTTAAAACCATTGTTATGGTTGATACATTGTGTCAACTTGAGAAGTTTAGAAGTTTAACTAAGAGACTCAGCAGGGCACCAGGGTCCTCACTTTGTGAACACCCTGAGTCTGTGCAGAGGAGGTGGGAAAGTGGTGTGAGTGCTACACTGGCGGGGGTGGGGGTGGGGGGGTGGGGGGGAGCCTGCTTACACTACAAAGGGAGGAAGCAAGACTTGCTGTCCCCCACTTTCACTGTTGCTGCTTCTACTGTCTTCTGCAATAAACCTCCCCTCTTTAACTTTGGGTATGAGTATTTTGTCTCATCAAAGAGAAAAAAGTAACTAAGACAACTATACAGATGTAAAAACTGATTTCTATCTCCTAAAGATTTCGTTTTGGAAACACAGAGGGCCAGGATCTCCAATGTTAATTTAAGAGCTTATTTTTTGTCCCCCAAATGTAAACACAAAATGAGCCAAATTCCATAATAGTGTACATAGAAACTCTTTAGGTATATAGAAAAAACTCATAATGCCTTTAATTATGACTCTACTGCTCTCCTAGTTTCTGCAAAGTTTGTGTTGCTATGCTAATCTGAAAGTAATTTAGATAATAAGATGAGATCCATTGTTCACATGTTTGTAACTTTAATAGCCTAAAATAGTTGGAAAATTGCCCCAAAAAAGGGAAACGTTTTTAAACTAAATGTCAGGAGAATAAAGTGGGACCGTTTACATCATGTTATCTTTTTCCTTCCGGACTCGCTTCAAGATGTGTGACTGGGGTGAATGCCAAGACAGTCTACCTTTTAAATTCCAAGATTTTTAGATAAAAGTAGGCTGTCCTTGGACCGCTGCGCTTGCTCAGGGGAAATTCTCAGCCTAAGCCTGTGTCTGCTTTTGTAAACTGTTGTGCAGAAGGCTCATTTGATTTCCCTCCTTCTGGCCAACAGTCTATATCTTTTCACATATCTCAGTCATTATTTTAACTCCTCTGCAAAGACTCCTACACCAAAGCAAATAAGAGCAGACAAACAAACAAAACACACGGAGTGCGTGCGGGCCTATTTTTGGGTCACTGGAAATTACATCCAGCCGTGGCGCCTGCACCGCCTTGGCGAGGCCGAGCCCGGGCAGCCAGCGCACTGACGCGCGGGGCGACACCGGCCCAGCCTGGCTCTGTCACCACCTCCACGCGCTGGCTGCGGGCAGCTCACCATGGGAGGCCGGGCTGGGGGCTCCGGTGGGGGCAGGACCCATCAGTCGGTGAGAAGAAGCCGAAGGGGAGAGGAAGAGGGAAGTCATCCCAGGGGTCTGAGGAAAGGCCGTCACCACATGAGATCAGTGAAACTTACAAGTCGGAAGCAAAAACACAAATATTCTGAAAATGAGTGAAATTATTCTGTTTTCCATGTTCCTTGATTGTGTGTAGCTAGAAAATAAAGTAACTCTGTTGTAAAATTTAAATAAATAAATATGGAAGTCCTAAGTTGAAAGAAATAGTCGGAGACTTTGGGGGTGGCCGTGCTGGTTTTAGTTGTCGCTAACCTGAATCCTTCCACAAGGCCAAAGGATGGCGCCACTCTGTCACCCAGGCAGCTGAAACCCTAGAGGCGGGACGTGCAGAACCACATTCCGTTCCGTGGGAATCGCTATGAGCGAATTCCTCCATAGCTTCCCCTCGAGGCCGTCACTGCGCTCTCCACACGCAGCCTGGGCCCCGGCCGCCATCTTGGCCCCGCCGCCATCTTGGCCCTGCCGCCATCTTGGCCCCGCCGCCATCTTTTCACTTCTAGAATTCTCTGCGTCCTTGCGACTGCCCCTAAAATGCGGCATTCTGGCACATTCCCTGGCAGAGGCCAGCTGGAGACAGGCAGGGGCACACAGCTCTTGAGACGGGGTGGCTGCTGCTAAGGTGAAGGGGGCAGGGGCACACAGGAGGATGGGCATCCAGGACGGGCTCGCCCTGAGGCACTGCTCCTGGTTTAAGATGCAGATGATCTGGGATCCATGCCATTCCACCTGTCACTAGAAAATCAACTTGGGATGAAAGTGGAGAGCGCTGCGTGACATCAAACGGGTCTGTGTGTGCACTGTGACCAGGAATATGTGTATATCAGAATCTTCAAAGAGCATTTTCCTTCCCAGTAACCTGTCCCAGCGATTCATAACTCAGTGTCAGGGAGTCATTCCCCGTGTCTAACTGAGATTCTCCATGCTGTCATTTAAGGCCATCTCCTTTAGTTCTGCCTTTCTTAAGATAGGAAACTGCTGGCTGACCACTTTCCAGGCGGGGAATTTTCCTGTGTTTTAAACAGAGGGATTGAATCACTTTCACTATTTCTTTTTGGGGAGTTAAGTAACTCTGATGCCATCCCCTCTTCCTCCTGGACTGAGTTTCTGGGATCAGAGATGACACTGTGATGACCCCAGGGACACGGACTTCATGTCAGGGGAAATGTGTCTTGGGTGACAACCCAGGAAATTCCTCAACAGCCATCAGCAATTGGTAAACAGCTCTTCATGCCCAGAGATAAGCCGCGGGGCTGGGAATTGTACCGAGAGCAAGAATCAGAAGAATTCGGCTCCCGGTCAGGAGCGGCGGTGCCGACACTGGCTCCATCACATGTCCCCATTCACCTGCTGCTAGCAAGCGACAAGGCTGGCTGTGGCAGGGCATGGGGGGGACCCTCTGGCATGGCACTGAAGCTCCACCTTCACTCACTGGGACAATCATCTGGGCCCAGATGCCAGGCGGGGCAATGGCCAGGAGGGAGAGGGGACGGTTGAAGGTTAATTTCCAAGACACGTCTGTCACAGCCTCTGTCTTGTCACCCTGCATTGCACTTCTCCTTCCTGTCTAACATCCACGTCTCCCTGACTCAGTCCTACCTTGTGGTCCAGAGAGCTGCATTTCCTATGTGCCACACACCGCCGGGTCACATGGAAACGGCAGAGTGACGCTGCTGACTTCCAGTTCTACGGGAGGAGAAGAGGCTTGGAAATCTGAGGCTGGGAGAGGCTCTGTAGTCAGGTGTATTGGGGAGACCCGGGGAGACCTCCTGGCCTCAGACTCTGCCACTCTTCCCAAGGGCACCTGTAGGACATGGGCTAGGTGGACGGGACCCTCAGTGCGGTGGAAACACTGCAGGTCACAAGCTCTGCTACTGTGGACAGTGTCCAGGCCAAAGCACCGCTTTCCAGAAGACAAACTGAAAGCAAAGCAAATCAATTTATACATCAGACAGTGACTTGTGACAAGGGGTCTGGGACTCCCCACTTCGCTCTCGATGGCTTCTGTAGTTCCTGGGTATTTTCTGCTTTCAAAGACAAGCTGGCAGTTTCCAGCTGGGGGAAAGCAGGGTGACCTGTGCAGGTCCCCAGCTTAGCGGCAAGGGGAAAGTGAGTGACCTCTGGGCCAGCAGAGCTGCTCTGAGAACCTCTGCAGAGGAAACAGCTTCCAATGGGTGACGCCTTCTGGACCCGGCCTGCCTGGCCTGCCACATGCTCTCAGCGCTGGGCTTCTATGAGACATGAAGCGTACAGATGCTACAGATGCGCTGATGGCAGCGGGCTTGGGTCCAGGGAAACTTAGGGGATATGGAATTATTAAGTGATTGACTTAGTGCTCTGCTTAAACTTCCCGGGTTCCATTACAGTGGGGGTGAAGACACAAGAAATGTGTCTGTATTACACACAACGTCTGGCCACCTCCTAGTCCTGGGCTGTCCCTCTGCCATCCCCCGAGGAAGGATGTCTAAGTTGGCAATCTGTGTGCAAGGGACTTTTAAGAGAGTGCAGCACACAAGCATCTGTAATCCCAGCACTCTGGGAAGCTTAGGCAAGAGGATGCAGGTTCCAGGCTCGCCAGGGTGACTTAGACACTTAAAAAGACGCTCTACAAAGTAAGAGGGAAAGAGTTGTTGGGGAGCAGAGTACAAGGGCCATAAACGCAATTCACAATGCGGAGGACAAAAAGGAGGGAGGGAAGGAGGGAGGAGGGAAGGAGGGAGGGAGGAAGAGAGGGAGGGAGGAGGGAAAGAAGAAAAATTCTCCCGTTTTTCTTTGAGGCAGTCTGTTTTGCAGACACCCTGCTCTCACTTTGGTTCCGACCTCCTAGATGATGTTAGAAAGGCGAGGGCTCTCAGCATGTGGTGGAGTGGAGGAAATTCTTTAAATGATAAATTCTAGATTTACATAATGATCAAAATGTCTATTTTTGCTTATTTATTAGTTATATTATTATTGGTTAACTATATGGACATGAAATAATTTTTAGAATCAAAAACTGAAAGTGGTGATTCAGACCTCAGAGAAAACACAGCTCTGGACCGGGACTGATCCCGGTGCTGGGGCCTGGTGGCAGCTTCCTGCCCCACACAGCAGGAAGTGTCCAGCCCATGTGGGCTCCTTAACCACCTGGCCACCTGTCCCCAATCTGGTCCTGTTCCTGGGGCAGCCAGGAGACCAAGAGGCTCACCAGGATGACCCTGGCAGGACGAAGGGCACCAGGTGTGGCGGGAAACGCCCAGGGCATGCTCAGCAGTCGGGACACCTCGGTGACCCGGACAATGAACCCAGGTCTGGGGTTATTTATCAGAGTGCTGTGAGGAGGGAGTGCTGTGTCACAGAGGACCTCAGGCTGGGGCCTGGAGGGAAACTCACATGGCTCAGCTTTGCAGCGGAAGAGAGTCCAGGGCTGTCCCCTGGGCCCGGCTCCGGCTCCCCTGAAGCTGGCACTGCTGGCATCCTGAGCTGAGGACCCTGCCCTCCACCCCCCCTGCCCGCACCACCTTCCCTGTCCTCATGAGGTCCCTGCAGGCTTCGCCTTGCCCCATTCTTCCAGCATTGTGGGGACTCACATGTGGGGTTCAAGTCTCCCCACTCGGCGAGACCTCGCCTTAGCTGCGCACATCTGCGTGGCTCTGTCCAGCCGAGGTCACATCTGGAGGCCCTCGGGGCTGAGACGTCAGCCTACAAAGCCTGGGGCAGTGGGCGCCCCCTCCTGAGGCCACTGTGCAGCCCAGGAATCCCTTCCTGAGGACCACGAGGGCCCGGGAGAGACCCCGACACCCCAACACGGCTTCCCAACGACTCCCCTGAGGTCTCTTCCTTGTTGAGTTACTCGAACAAACGTGGAAGCTTGGTGATAGAGGCCACCCCATCTCTGAACACAAAACAAGACAAAAAATGGGTCATTGCCTGATGCGCCCCTGAAACCTCACCACACCCCGGAGAAGAGTGGGAGGGAAACAGCTCCAGAGGAAGCCTTCAGCATCTGTCGCCTTGGCCTCTGGGGTTCCTTTAAACAAATGTGCAACTCATTGGAGAATTTAAAGCCATGTTTCTGAAACACCTGGGAGGCCGCCTGGAAATGCTCCCGGCCTCATACAGCAGGCCTAGCGGACCCAAAAGGAAACTGTTTAGAAGGAGCAGGAATCCCGGGTGCCCCTGGATGGTGTGCTGGGCACGCAGGCTGAGCCAGGCAGCCTGAGGCGTGACCCCATTTTGGGGGTCCTCAAGCCCGTGAGACAGAAAGTTGTGGGTGAGCTCGGCAGCTGTCAACCCTTCTCTGCCTCTATTTTCCTGTAAAATAAGGAGCAGTGACTAGATTTGCATATGTCCTTCCCAGAGCTCCTGGATGCTACGTAAGCCGTGACTCAGGACTCACCGGTCACTGGTCAGGTGTGCTGCAGTGCAGTCCTGCTTGGCCCTGTAGCTGCTAGCATGGTCCCAAGCGCCGAGTAGGGAAGTCTGTGAACCCAAGGGTCACCTGGGGCCGCAGGCGCTGTCCTTGTGGAGGGAAGAGTGGCCCCTTAGGGAGACTGCAATGACCACACTGCTTCAGCTCTGCAATCACAGAGCTTCGGACTGGAGGGGCAGAGCACAGGGCCAGAGGGGTTTAAGGGGGAGCTGGGGCCCGAGCTAGACCTGCGCAGCATGGCTGAGTGCATTCAAAGCATGCTGGGCGCTTGGAATTCAGAAGCGCCACACAGTAAAATGATGCCTGCATCGGGCAGATTAAGAATTTCTACCAATTTGATCCCCAGTACCACAAAAAAAAAAAAGAATTTCTATCAAAATAGCCCCTGACATGTAAAACTCCTTGAGGTTTGTTTCCTACTGACATATTCAAAGGAAAACAGTGTTCGCTTCCCTTACTTTTTATTAAATTTTTGCGTTATTAAGTTGTGGAGACGGATCGCTTTACAGCTTATCTAAATTTCCGAGGACAGCAAAAGAGCTTTTTTGCATTGCACAGCTCGCAACTCTGCGGGGGGAAAGGTGGAAATGAGTTGAAAAGGCCCCATTCAAGGTCCTGACCCCCCAAAACCTGGGAGGAACCGCTCTGTACAGGCCCCGCCATGGTTCCCGGGCTCCGAGGAGCGCCACCGGGAAGGGCCCTTGCCGAACACCAGGCGGACTGGGGGCCCCGGGGCCTTTCAGTCTCTGCAGTGTTCAATTTGGGAGGGAGAGAAGAAGGCTGCAAGGAAGGGAGCCGAGCAAAGAGATAAACTGCAGCGCAGAAGCAGAAACGGAGCCTTGATGCAATTTTCGTTTACGACGTGTTAAGCGTTAGCACATGAGGGAAATATTACAGCGGGGCACTATTTATCATAAAACTCTAAACACGCAGAGGAACAGGCTGGGCTTCGAAATGAACTACAAGCACTTCAGCGCCGCTGTGCAGTCCGAAAGCTAACATGAAAGGCGCACAACCGCCGAGGGCCGGGCACGGAGGAAGGCGAAAAGTTCACGGGAAGAAAAATCCCTCTGATGCTGGCGAGAATCCGCACCGGGGCGCCAGACCTGGGCGCCCCCAGCACACTGTGCTCACCACTCCCGTCCCTCACGCGGGGAGGGCCCGGGGTTCTGAGAAATAGAACAGATGCCAGAGAGTGGGGAGCTTGTGAGCCCCGAGTTCACGGTGATAAACCCAAGTGACACAGCTGAGCCGGCCGAGTTACCAGCCACGTAGGTGCCAGGAGACGCCTGCACACTGGCATTTCTGTGAGACACTAATTCACGGAGATGGAAAAAAGTGATTTGCTGTTTGGAAAGGAACGTGTATTGAAATGTAGAGAACTAGAGTATCTTGATTTTTGAAGAGGTTTTTAAATAAAAATAAGTGAATATTTCAGGTTTCGATGACGTATTTTAAATCTAAATGTATATAATATCAGCACAGACTTGTTTTTCTTTCTCCCACTGCTGGGGCTTGAACCCAGGGCCTTCACGCTGAGCTATGTCCCCACCCCACCCCGTTAGTTCTTTACAGGGTCTTGCAAGGTCACTAAGTTGTCCACACTGGGCTGGAACTTGCCATGCTCCTGCCTCTGCCTCCCAGAGTCATAGCAAGGCTGAGACAGGACAGTTCCCTGGTGTCTGTTCTCATATGGCCTAATCCCAGCCTGACAGCTCCACTCTCCTGACCAACCAGCATCCAAAGACCCCACCTTCAAATGCCCTGATGCTGGGGAAGAATGTTCAATCCTGGATGGACACATCCTTAATGCTGCTGTTGCAGAAGCTTGGAAAGCACGAACAGAAGTATTTTCATTCCAGGTGGCTGTCTGTTACTGGTGCAGAGCCAGACACTGGATTGGGCTGGTCTACACCAGAGGTCAGGGGCAACCAACTTCACCTGCCATCAAATTCGCCCACTGCCCACTTTCAGAATGGGTCTATCCTGACTCCTGCTCACTTATTCACACAGTGTTAATAATGTGGAGCTCAGAGGTGCAAGGCAGAGAAGGATCATGCAGCCAGGCAGCCCAAGGAGCACCTGTGTGGGTTTCACAGCGTGTGTCACCCAGGGCTCTGGGAGCCAGGCTGGTCCACACAGGAGCATCAGGCACTGCGTCCTGTGGGACTTTGTGTCAGAGCAGATCTCAAACACCTTCCCAGAGTCCCGTGCTTAGGCTGGGGCTTTTGCTCAGCGATTGGTCCTGGGGACACTGTACTCCTCAGTGGATCCACCCACTGATGCGCTCCCAGATGACTGTGCTGTGAGGAGCTGGGGCCTGGTTAATGGTGGTCACTGAGGTGTGACCTGGAAGGGTGATCTCTAGTCCCTGGATCCTCCCTTCTTTCTCTGCTGCCTGGACACCATGTTGTGAGCAGTCTTCTCTACCAGACCTTCCCACCAGCTCTTTCTGCTTTGGAGCCAGCTGACCATGGACTGAACTCACAGAAACTGTGAGCTGAATAAACCCTTCTTTCATTAAGTTTGACTGTTGGGTAGATTTCAGTGGGTAAGCTCTGGAGCACACTCTGCAAGTGTGGCCACTTTCAT
The DNA here is from genome assembly GCA_004027455.1 of Hydrochoerus hydrochaeris. Classification (NCBI taxonomy): domain Eukaryota; kingdom Metazoa; phylum Chordata; class Mammalia; order Rodentia; family Hydrochaeridae; genus Hydrochoerus; species Hydrochoerus hydrochaeris. Next base: position 63,230 of record PVLA01007721.1, on the reverse strand, counting down.
GGAAGTGTACTGTGTGTGGATTTCAAAAGTGTGCTGGGGGCGATGCATGTGAAATCACTCAGTGAGACTGTTGCCTGCTTGTAAAATGATGTCACTCTGGACATACCTTGGTTATGTGCCACGCACTGTGAAACCCCTGCTGCTGTCTTATGTGGCTCTGTCTGCGGCTTTCATTATGTTGCTGGTGGGTGGCACTGATTCCCCAGGATGCTCAGTAGGTTTCTAGCAGTAAATCCACCCTTGGGTGCTGTGCTTCTAGAACATTCCACTGAGTTACAAAATGAACATGACTGTTTCTTGGCTGTTCTTTGGCCAATGGTCACATCCGAATGAACCAAGATAAAAACCCTTCAGATCATTTTGAGAGGTGACGTAGCGATGTCAAACTGGACATTCTTTTCCTTGGCTTGGGAATGACAGAAATGCTGCCCCTAAAGCTGTGCTCAGCCTGGACTGTGGGGTTCCCTGTCCCTATGCATGCTTGGTCTCCGTGCTGATTGGCGACTGAGCTTGCCCTGCCTCTGCCTCTGCCTTCCTTCCTGGCGAGCCCGATTGCAGAGGCTGGAGCTGGATCTGCTAGATCAGCACCCAGGCGCTTTGCCAGGAGGGTCCACAACAGCTCCGTGGGGCTCGGCCCTGCCCTGGGCACTGGCACACTTGGGGTTCAGTCAGAGGTCCAGCATGACACCCCTACAGCTGCTGACTCATCCTCCTGCTGGCCTCCCTCCCAGATGGGAGCACTGGGAACCTGCACCGGGGAGAGGCAGGGCCTCCCGAGGCCCGGAGTGTCTGGCCACTCTGGTGCTTTCCAGGAATCAGCTGAGCTTTGAGGAGCAGGTTGTCCACTCTTTAACTGCCCACATAGGTCATCTGCACGCTGCTGGAGGGGCAGAGGGGCCCACATCACTCCGGCCCAGAGGAAAAGGTAGCAGCGCTGGAGGAGAGCAGAGGGATAGTGGGACACACACATGACAGTCAGGGATGCGCCACACCGGGCTGAATGGGTGTCTGACCCCGGGAGGATCCCATGGGACTCAGGGCTGGGACTTACTTAGGGAGGGAAGGTAGCTGCAGGGAACAGGAGAGTGGCAGAAGAGAAGGACAGAGACCGTTTTGCTGCATCACCACTGCTACGTGCCAGCCTGAGAAAGGCCCCGACCAAGTGCCCTTTTCTTCTAATAAAAGTACACTTAGGCTCACCACACAACAGGGACAGTTCGGGCCCAGTGCACTCATGCAGACTCTTCTTTCCTGACACCTAGAATCTGCCTCCGATTGTACCTGGCCTCCGTACACAGATGGCGTGCTCTAAATTGTCATCACTTTGCAAGCTTCTGACCAGCCTGAGGCAGGGAGCCGCTCCGTGCAGCGGCCTCGGCTCTGTATGCAGGAAGCACAACTTTCTGCCTCTGGAAAGAGACGGTGGCAGCACAGGCGAGCCGAGCTTTTGAGGACTCTCTGCCCTTTAGCAGTTTTGAAAATGTCTTTGTGACATTTTCGCTGTAACTATCAAATGCTTAAAAATAAGTGTGTGTAAAAACCTTTCGGGACAAGAACACACATCCCAACTTATGATAACATCATTTCATCTTTACCTGCGGACTCCTCGCTACTGCCTTCCAAGGAGTAACTCTATTAACCCTTTTGGTCTCCAAATTACCAGCGTGTTCCAGCTAATGTGGGGTAGTGGTAATTATCGACAGTAATGAGCACCACAATTATGCATGAAATTCAATTTCTAGAACCTGCTGCCTCGTGTTAATTACAAATCTTGGGCTAGAACTCCCCGGGGCCTTGCTCTGTCTCTTCTTAGAGACTGCTCCTGCTCTGCCTGGGCCCCTGCTCGGCCTGGGAAGGGTGCCACTGACCCCAGGCTTTGTATGGAGTGTGGACAGCTGCATCTCACTTGGACCAAGCAGATTCCTCTGAAGAAAGGAGGTCCTCGGGGGGCCTCGCAGCGTCTGTTGTTGGCAAGCGCCATCTTGGGGGTGAGCCTTGCATATCTCCATGACAGTCGTCACCAACGTAAACTCAGGTGAAATCCCCCAAACCCTGCAAGCTAATTCAGGAGAATTTTAGTGTTAGGGTAGTTGGTAGGAGACAAAGCCCCTTGGGCCACCTGTCTCATCTCCAGGAAAGAAAAACAGGGAGATGAGAGGATGCCCCTGGTGCCAGGCCGACCTGCTGTGGCCACCCAGAGCGGCCTGCCCCTGCGCCACAGTGGGAAGTCCAGGAGCCCTGTGCCCACCTGCACTCTGCTCTTCCTCTTAAACGTGTCCAGGGACCCTCTGTGGAGACTGGAGGAGTAAAAACGCTGAGAAGGCGCAGAAGGAGTCGAGCGTACCATCACAGAGCTCCTTTCCAACAGGGATGTCCTGCATCATTTCCGCCCTAAAACCAAGCGTGGGAGACCGTCCTCCCTCTCCTCCTGCGGCTGCTGCGAATCGGTTTCGCACAGTGGCGGCCACAGCAGGAGGGTGGGTTTTGGAGAGAGGCAGATACAGTGTGTGTGGATACAGGCTGCTGCGACTCTACTGCTGTAGATGTGGAAACCCTCCAAGCCCTGCTTCTTTTCCAGGGGGGGTGAACACTGCAGCCAGGGGCTGCCGCCAAGGTGTGGCATCGGGACCACCACGCTGTGAGTGCCTTTGTGTGTGGGCTCTGCCTGGCTCTGTCCTCTACCTCTAGCTTACACCGTGACTTCCCAAAGTTGGATCCTTCATCAGTGAGTCCAGCTGAGGGACAGAAAGGCAGCCCTGGGCAGATGACCACCTCTGCCTCTCCATCTCAGGGCGGATGGGAGGAAGTGCTGCAAGAGAGCAGAGGAGGGGTGTGGGGAGAGGGCAGAGAATCCTGTGGGATGCCAGGGTGGCTCTCAGGGCTCTGGGTTCAGTCAGGGGTTCCCTCGGCTTCCAGGTCACATCTTACAGCCACGTCCCCTGAGGGAGATGCATGCAGCTTTGCCTGTGGGTTCCCATTTCTAAGGGGCACTTGGGGCAACGCCTGGGGTTCCCTCGGGGAGCTCACTGGGTCAGAATCCAGTCTAAGCAAAATGCTGCTTTCCCCTCCTGACCGCCCTGAGTGCTGTCATGCTGTCCCCAGACTCGTTCTCTGGCAGTGTCTCCGTGCGGGCAGTTAGGGTTAGGGCATTCAACAGACATAAAACCATTTTTGGAAATGATGGAATTTACACTCTGGAAAGGCCTGCACGCGGGTAGGTACTCAGCAGACAAAGTGCAATCAAATCAGGTTTAGTGTTGATGTTGTAACCCGCCTAGGAAGACAGTGTTCAGCCTGGGGCCAGGGCCCCCTGGGAACCCCATGAGTGTCTCTGTCCTGTGTGAGCTGCATTCCCTCCACCTGGGGTTTTCCTGATGCTGCCAGATCTAAATGGAAGAGTTTTGCCCTAGAATAAATTACAGGACTGTACAGTGGTGGAAGGCCAACGCCGGGACGCCTAGCCTGAAGGTCACTTCCTCCTTTCCTGTCTATTACAGCTTCCTCCTTCCTTTCCCCAAGTGTGCAAAGAAAACTCTAATCAGCTCCTCTTGCATCATCAAGGCCTGCCCCAAGCACCACTGGGACCAGTCAAAGGTCACATATACGCCACACCGCAGAGGAGAAAGCCAAACCACTGTGGGTTGTGGGCTCCTTTCCTCGTCCTTCGAATAAAAGGCCACTTTTACTCTTTCTTATCTTCTGCTCCTTAGTTGTGCCTGAAAACTGTAACACCGTCTCCAGCAGGGCTCCGGAGGGTCTCAGTGTTTCCCAGGCCCACAGTTTCCTTCCTCATGCTGTCTATTTCCTAACATAGCACCCTTAGCAGGGAGCCCGTCTGTGTTATCAGCTCTGCTTTTACTTTCCAAAAAGTGCTTCTTAAAGATCCAGAAAGGAGCAACATCACCTGGGCCGTGGGCGATGGAAATTACGACCAAGTGCGCACGGTGCATCCCTGGGCTTCATTTCCTGTGTTTTCAGGATCCCTTGGTTAACGACACACGGAGCTAAAGCACACTGGGGAAAGAAAGGCTTTGGTGTGAGCTGTGGCTGTGTCAGTTTTGGAGAAAGAATTGGAAGAAATCACCAAGGAAATACACTTGATATGTCCTTCTCGGAAGATGTCAGCTCCAGTGACTCCCAGTACCTGACTTCCAAACTAGATCTGTTTGATGGCAGATCACTTAAGTGGGAGAGGATTCTGCATGTGCTGGGCAACCTCTCGGCCCTGCTGGCTCTCCAGAGGCAGCGTCATCCACCGGTGAGCAGGAGAGGCCTCCAGCTAAGGCAGAGCCACATAGGCTGTGAACGGAGGCCTGGAAGAGGGGGTCCGCTGCTAAGGTGCAGATTCTCTCACCTCCACCCGGCCAGCCTCACGTCCACCCTTCCTGCCGGGAGAAGGTGCCATGCTGCCTGACATCCCTAGAGAGATGCAGATTCCAGTCCTGTGGAAACCCCCGGTACCATAAGGAAATGCAGGCAACAAGGTCTCTGCCACTGTGCTTTACAGAGAAGACACCCCCCAAATCAAAGTCTTTACGTTCAACCCGAGCAGCTCCCTGCGATACGCCCCATGGCTCTCTTTCGTGAAATTAGGAAACCTTGTTTTCTAAAGGCAGTTTGATCAGGTGTCAGAGGTCAGCCAGATGGAACTCCAGTGTGCGGAGTTCCAGACTCAGCGTGATGTAGTGTCAGAGCTGGTTTTTATCTCTTCTATCTAACCACACAGTTGGGGCGAGACTTCCAGAGACAATGTCACAGGTGGGGAGGTTCCTCAGAAGCCACAGCCCTGCCTTCCAGCCCTGTCCTCTCCCCAGTGCTTGATTTGTACAGCTGAACATAAAATAAATAAAACATTGGAAAATATTTTGTAGAAAATTCGCCCTTCACTGTATTGATTTCCATCAAAGCTCACTAAAACTTTTCAGGCTTGATCTTTCTTTTCTTCCTTAAAGACAAAATATTCTCCCAAAGTGGCAGCATTACAATGTTACAGTGTAGAAAACCCTTTGGTGAGGTGTGTGTCCTCGGGAAATAATGATGAGGGGAGGCCGCTGGCCCTGACGGGCTCTCGGGCCCGCAGGTGTCTGTGTCCTGCCTGGTGCGGGGGGAGTCGGTGACCATTCACACCAGGCCCTCACTCACAGTCCCCCCAGGGAGGTCACGGTGCTGTGCCGCAGACCTCTCATGTTTCCTGACGTATTTCAGGATTTTTCTTTGACATTAGCACTGCTGATTTTGGCCTCAACCACCCGCGTTCCAACCTTGAAAACACTATGAGAATGTTTGTGTGACCTTGCTACCCTCGAGGCCCTTGTGCCCTGGCGCTGTGAGTCACACACCGTAGGGAACGCAGTGCCCTGCCCTCATCCCACAGTGCTGGAGGGTTATCTGACCACAGGCACCATTCGAGCATCAACATACACAGAATGTCCAGGGAGCTAGCGTGAACCTGATGCAAAAGAGGAAATAAACCAAGTCACAGAAGTTAAGGTGTATGAACAGATTCAGTTAGCAAGACATTTAAGATTTTATTTTATTTTTTTGGTACTCCGTATCCAACTTAGGATCGTGTGCTTACCAGGCAGGCACTTGTACCGCTGAGCTGTATCCCTAGCCAAATAATATTTTGACATATTTTTTAAAATCAAAATGGTAGTGAGATCTACATAGTGAATAAAATATCAACTTGTCCTGGAGACATTGGTTTTCAGTGCCCAAGTCCCATATGGCCAGGCCGGCATGGCCCAGCCCGCAGCCTGCTGTTCTTGTAGGGTCTCCTGCAGGTGACGCCTCATACCTGGGCTGGGGTGGGTTAGGGACATTGTGTACCTACCTTCATGGCATACAAGAGAGAGCCAGAGAAAGATTCCAGGGGAAAGAGTTAGAAGACTTGCTCTGGGCCAGACATTATGAAAAGTGCAGTCAGTATGTGACCATGCACACACAGAAACAGCCATGTACACACCTACATGTGTGTGTATTGCATATGACTGTCACCGTGGCCGAGAGGCACTGAGGAGGCTAGTAAAGCATACCTTGGGGGTCTGGGCAGTTCACAGGGTATGACCTCGGGGCTCTATTTGGTCCCCAGCCCCATCCTCTCTGGTTCTTCCTTGCTTCTTCCGCTTCCTGGATGCCATGAACAGAGCAGCCTTCCCCTGCCATTAGTGTTTCAGAACCAGCTGACCAGGGACTTAAACCTCTGGAACCATGAGCCAAAGCAAACCTTTCCTAAATTCAAGGATTAGAAAGCACTAAAAATCTAAGACACACAGATACACGCAGATACATGCACACAAATGTGTATACATATAGGTCTTACCGTGCCAGTTATCTGTGTATCATTTTTTTAATGTCCAAAGCAGGTAGACGAGGCAGTTGTTCACTTACACACATTTAAGGGAAGTTTCTTTACCTGCACCATGCAGCCCAGCTCACAGCCTCTGCAGCAGTTTCTGTGAGAGGAGAATATTCAGGCTGTGTTCAGGTTGACACTGTAGGCAGCTAGGAGCCCCCAGCAAGGCACAGGCCATAGCTGGCCCAGAAGTGACCACAACTCAGCTGATTTTCTAGGCAGCAGAATGTGGAAGGTGATTTTCCAAGTTCAAGCCCCATGAGGAACATTTCCAAACTCCCCTACTGGCACGGGCAGTTTCTCCTGGACACGGGGCTGAGCTTCACGCAGAAGAAGCAGCAGAGCACTAGGAGGACAGAAGGGCAGAGGCCGCGGCTATGGTGGAAACTGCAGGTGCAGCACTGAGGGTCCTCGCAGAAGCTCACATGGCTGAGCCCCGAGAATGAGCAGCCTGGGGTTTGCCGCACGGTTATTGCTTTTCCTGGGACTCTGCACACCATTTGCAGCAAAGCTGTAAGGAGTTCCCCTTGCTGAGGAAAAGATCAGAACACCTAGAAAGGGGGAGTGATAAGTCCTGCATGCCAAGAAAGAAGTGTAATTGCCTGAGAATTCCCCCAAACCACGGGGAAGCCTCAGTCTTGAGGACCTGACTGAAGAAGATAAAAGGAGAGAGGAGAGGAGGGTACCCTCCCTGCACTCAGACTTCCGGAGAGAAGAGGAGCAGCAGAGGACAAGCGGGCACAGCAAAACCAGGCCTTGTAGGGGACAGAATCCAGGCCCAAGGCCCCAGCCGGGAGCTTCACTCTCCTCCGACATGGGAGCTGATGTGTTTCAGCTTTGCGCTGAGACAACTCTTATCTCTTGGGGAGTAAAGAGAGAATGGAAGGAAATTTTCATTCCAGGACCTGCGCCTTGCAGCAGAGATACTGGAGCTGAGACAGGAGGCGCATCACTGAGCGATCCAGCAGAGCATGTGCAAGTTGACACTTTCCAGATGCGTAAGGCTGGTGTGTGACAGGGCCGCCTCTGCACAGATGCGGGAGGGAGGGAGACAGGACCATACACACCCACAATGTAGGTGGAAGCTCAGTGCAAGGCCGCTTGCTTCACACCCGTTTCCCACCCTCCACACGCACACGTGGAAGGTTAGGGCCTGGGTTTCCTCCCTGACTGCAACGCACGTTATCGGAAGGGCTCTGGTCGCTGGACAGTGACCGCTGACTCCTGGGTTTTCCCGGCACCTGACTGTGTGGGGAGCTGTGAGCCAGGAGGAGCACTTTTCCAGCCAGGAGGTGTTTTGGATCAACTTGGTCTAAGCGAGGTGACACAGTGTAGACCGCTGGGGACTGGTATAGAGTTCAACATCGAGTGCCATGTTTCTCTTCTAATCCTTCTAAAAGGATTGCTTTCATTTTCTTTTCACACAGCACCAATGTTTGTCCAGTGATTAACTCAAGAAAAGGCATCATTTTTCTATTATTTCAAATGGTCAAGACCTTTCCTTCCATTTCAAAGAGGCCACCTTGACCGACAGGAACGCCTCATCCAGATGGTTTGTGGAGAGATTACAATCTCTCCACATGGCTCCACGGACAGACTTTGTCTGCTGCACAGGAGTGAGACGTCTCAGGCTGGAACCCCTGTTTCCGAGGAGCACATTTCCAGGCCGGAGAAGCTGGAGAACCTAGGAGAAGCCCTGCTTCAGCCAGGCCTGTCAGAAGCTGTGGCTCTCTCGGTCCATTCCCAGGCCCCCGCCCAGGCCACTCTGGCAATGGCTCAAGATGGGTGTCACACACAGGAGGGGGACACCCTCTTCTCATGAGCAGAAGCCAGAGATGCTGCGGGAATGGTCAGCTCCCCGTGGCCAGGGTCTGGTGGCCTCAAATGCCAACAGTGCTAGCAGCGAGGCTCACTGGTAAGAGGAGGGATAGTCCTGCACAAATCCAAGCGTGGCTGTGGTTCCAGGCAGACCCCAGGGCATTGTGTGCTGTCTTCCCTGAGTCCTGGATGGTTCTAGAGTTTGGATGCAGGTGTGAGTGGCACCCACTTTTACTTCCTGCTCGGGTACATCAGCTTGCCCTCTGCAGTGTGCTCCCTCTTATTTGATGAGCATTCCTATCTCCTGGGCTTTGTGATAGACAGGTTCCAAATCATCACTTTTAGGGCTTAAAGTAACTGCAGATTTAACAAGGAAAATCCAGTGTCCGCTCCACCCAGAGGGTCTTGGTTGCAACACGTACAGTGCTTTGGTGGTTGACAGCTCCCTTCGTCTTGAGCCTGACTCTGACCTCAGCATCTTGCCATTCCTTTAAATCATCTTCCTCTTGGACCAATTGAAAGAATTCTTCCTTCCTTCATCTCTGGGGCTTGATAAAATTAACAACTTTGCTAAATTCTGTGTGTTGTTCCTGTATTGCCTTGTGCTGTGATTATGTGCATATTCATGTGTGCATAATTTTCAAGACTAATTCTACAATATCAGTGGCACATTTGGGTAAAGTCAGGAGGCAGATGGTATGGTAAGTTGCACTGATATATTTTTGCATAGGTTTTCACCTGTTGCACACACAGAGCTGAACAAAAGGGCCAGGACACACACACACACACACACACACACGAATTAAGATTCACTCACACATGAAGAGCAGGCTTTTCCTCTGATTTTAAAGTTGAATCACTGGCAGAAATAATGCAGCAGCCTTGCTGGGCTTCAGAGAGTTTTAGGAAAGGTTTTCAGGGCTCTCCGATCTGTCGAGCCTTTCTGACAGACGCCGAGGCGCCTCTGGGGTCGGCCACCAGGAGAAAGATGAACAAATAACCTCTGTCAGGGTGAGAAACATAATTTATGTTTTATCAAGAAAGCCGAGAGGAAGGTGGCGGGTGGAGGCCCTGTGACAGCTCATTCTCGCGTTCCTTCCAGGGCTGGGCCCTTGCTTCTGACGGAAGCCCTGGGGCTGCTTCTGTCCTCGTGGGCTCCACACAGCACTTGAAAAAAGCCCTCACAAGCATCCAATTTAATACCCACCAGAAAGAGATGCAGACAGTGCCTGGCTTTGTGGATGAGAAACCTGATTTGTGGAGACATGACTGTGTGCTTAGCTGGCGAGGGTAAGAAAGGGTCTGCACCCCGGACAGCCAGGGGTGGACCCCCCTTATCCTCACAGACCTCCTCAGTCCATGCAGGGACAGCAGTGTCTGCTCACATCTTCAGGAGTTTAAGATTCAGCCTCGCTCTGCCTGCCCCTGAATTCCCCTGCACACACATCACGTCAGGAGGAACTGCCCGGCTGTGCGGGCCTCAGCTCCTCTGCTCCTGGGACATCATTTAGTCATCCAGTTGATCCTACACAACTGTTTCGTGCATTTTCTTCCCCAAATTATCCACATGAAAGAGATCCTCTCTTTTTGAGATTTTCTTCTTTATAATCTGCAGATCCCTAAACAAGAAAAACACCTAAATATAACAATTACACCAATGCCTAAGGTGCATGTGCACGCACACACTTTTTACTTCAACCTCAATTAAGAGGGCTCTGAAATTTTTGGTAATTCATGTATTTTGAATATGTGAGAGGATGTGGACTACTGCCTGGATGTGTGACTACAGTTTAGTTTTATTGTTAATGAAAAGTTCTTGTGAATGTTAACAAACCTCCAGCTTACTGCGCTGATGTTCTTGTGTTTGACAGAATAATCTTTTCTCCCCTAACATGTCTCTGTTCTCATGGAGCAGTGTATTCTCTGATCAATCTGTGTCACTTCATAATTGTGATGAATTTTTCCTTGTAAAGGAGGGAAGTATCACTCTAGACATTTGAATTCTTAGTGAGATACCAGGCGTTTTCAATCTTCAATATTTATATAAACCCACACCGTTATGGCATTGCTTTGTGTATTTGGAGAAAAGGTTTCCTATGTTTAACTCCACTCTTGCAGGTAAATCTACCATTAAAGAGCTCCATCACAGCAAGGCTTTCCAGGAAGTGTCACACAGAATTGGGGTCTCATTGACCAAACTGGGGATGGTTGCAGGAGGATTTTAGGATCACACCAGACCCTGTTGTAAGTCACGGTGTCAGATACCATTAAATAAGCCGTTTGGGTAAGGCAGCAATTGGAAAATTACTGAGCAAGATAACAAAATACAGTAAACAGATAGGATTTACATGATCTCATCCTCCATCAAAATTGCAAAGTCATACTCTAATGAGGGAAGGATGTTAACACAAAAACCAGCAGAAAGCACACAAAATAAAGATGTTCATGCTAGATGCTTCTGTTCATGCTCTTCAGTGTCCAACAAAACAGGGCCCTTCCAAGCCAAGGAATCTCGCCAGGGACTCTCACCCGTCCACGGATGGACGCCTTCTGTGAGCACAGCAGCAGCACTCGGCCTGCTGGCCCCGCTTCCAAGGGACTATAATCCTGAGGGTGCAAACACAAAAGATCTCTAACAGCAGCCAGGTGTGGGCTCAGCAAGGTGCAGCCCTGTCATTCCACCCCTCTGGGAGGTTGAGACATTAGGGTCAGGGTCACAAGTTCAAGCCCAGCCTGGGCAACTTTGTGAGAACCTATCTCAAAGTGTGAGATCTAAAAAGGACTGGCAGTTAGTCGGTGTGAAGCCCCTGAGCTCAACGCCCAGTACTTCAAACAAGGGGAAGCCCTGCAATAATACATTAATGGCACTTGGGGCACAGAATCACCCCAAGACTGACTTCAAGGGCCCCCAACAGCACACAGGAGGGAGGTAGAACCAGCCCATGGGGTGTAAGGAATGTGTTCTATTTTTCTTTTTAATTTGCATGTGAGCAATTTCCACCTTTAAAGAATATTAATATCAGATTATTCATACTGGTGAGTCAAGGCCATAGTTCTTTCTCTAATTGCTTCATACATTGGGTGTAACTTCATGATAACACTCCAGACCCCCAGAGCAGGGCAAACCACAAGAGGAGCTTTTGGTATATTTGGGTCCATGTTTTAGTTTTTTTTTTTCCTAAATGAAATTAAACAATTCTGGATTGTTCTACAACTAAATACTTTTGTTTCTGACCCTCAGTATGTCAACAAATGCCAGGAAAGTTATCTTTTCATTAAATAGCTCGCTTCCCCTGAAGAAGAAAACGTTAGGTTAGCAGCTGCTCAGACACTGCTGGTGTGTTGTGCTGGTTTTTCACTCTGGGCCTCCGGAGACAGGACATTTTCTCAGCAGGACGTCAGTCTTCATGGCTCACTAGGCCATCTCGTCCTCTGGCTGACGCCGTGCAAGTGGACAGCCTGTTTGTGCTGCTTCCCGGCACCGGGTCGATGAGGGTCCAACTGAGGAGCGGGGGTGAGGTGCGGAGCAGGCTGAAGCCACCTCGCTGGCTGTTCTCTGAGTGCAGCTCGGGGGCCGCATGCCAGGCAAGCTCACGGTGACATGCTAAGAGCTGTGACCTGCCTGGCCTCCAGTCTGCAAAATGCCACAAGCTGCGAGCAGGCAGTGCACCTCCTTAATGGCAGGGGCTTTGCAGGCTTAACAAGCCCCAGTAGCAGCCAGAGCCGGTGGGGTGTTCCAGCCAGAGACTCATATCCACCTGGGTCCTCCAGAGAGCGTCCAGCAGTGCCGCCCTTCTGCAGAGACAGCTGAGGTCAGGCCCTCAGTCACCATCCTGTGGAAGGAAGCACATTTGCTCTGCGCCTGCAGTTACTGAACTAGAAAAAAAAATTCCCTCAGACCGCTCTTTATCGGGCTGCTGATTGGAGGCAGAGCGTTTGCTCCCCTCCTGGGGCTTGTGCCAGGGAGCTTGTGTGGGGCACCCAGAGGCCTCTGTTGCTGGTACCTGTGGGTCTTGGCCTTCCCTGGGCTAAGATTCAAGGTGAAATCCATGCTCGTCAGCCTGGACATCTCTGCTTTGTAAGGTAGAAACCTGGGCAGACCAACAGGGTTTTCAAGAAAGAGGCAATCAGGGCTTGACACATTCTGAGACAGTTGAGAGAATCTAAAACACATATTTTAGAAAAACAAGGGCTGCTGTTTGACCTAGATTAATAGATTACAGCAGCAACACAACCAAGGCACCATCTGCAAATCATTTCCCCACTTTTGCTGGGACTGAACTGGCGACCGAAGACACAGGGAACTTTCCTGCATGGCCGTGCTCTTTGGTTTCTGCACAGCACATCTTCAAAACCTCCCTAGAGCAGAAGTCTAGTGCAGAAGTGCTGATTCCTAGTGCAGAAGTCTCTTTTCTAACTTCAGTGGCCTCTGCCCTGGACATCAGTGTCTCTGTCTCCCCTAGTTTCCAGGGTGAAGAAGAGCAGGGAAAATGCCAGGGAAGTGATTCACATCCCACCGGGAACTGCTGCCCGCCGCATGGACAGCAGCCTTCGGGAATTCTTACCTGGCTTCCACTAGCAAAAGCAAACAGGCGCCCCTTCCCTAGGGCCAATGGTCCGTGGGTGACTCTAGGGCAGCATGGCCCTTCCCAGGGAATTCTGCACCAGTGCCCACTCCAAGAGGACTATCAGCTGGCAGGGCACAGAGTCCATATTTTGTTTGGCTCTATGCAATATTTTCCTTCACAAACTTCCTAAAATATACTGGGATCGATACAGATTTTAGGATTTCAGCAATTAATATTTTCATTCCTTCAAATTAAGGCAAAGTAAACAAATAATGCTTAAATATCATTGCGGGCAATACCACTTTCAGTGCCTCACTTTCTGCCCACATACATTATACAAGATGCCTTCCCAAGGTCCCTCAGGTACAAAGTAAGTCCCGAGCGCCTTTGCCTATGACACTTGTGCAATGGGGGATCCCAAGGCTGAGTTCTGGGTAGGGGAAAAGTTTTGAATTCAAATTGTTTAAACGTGTTCAGCTGCTTGCTTGTGTGGGTCAGATGTCACCTCTCAGGGTTCATAGAGAAGGAATGTGTGTCATTAAAGTCACTGAGCCAGCTTTGTCCTGAGCTTTCACCTCCAGAGGAAGGGCCTGGTTCCTGCTCCAACTGCCAACACAGGCTTGGGTCCCAGGCAGCGTCCTTGTTCTGAGTCTCTGCCCTGTGTGGTTGGTCAGGGAACCTGGGCCCCTCCTGAGTCAAAACCCTGGACCACACCATCCTTGGGCATCGTGTGCTTCTCCGATTTCCAAAGCCTCCTTCCATCTTCTTCCTTTGCTTCTCTCCCCCTTTCTGCTCTTTCTCCATCCCTTCTTTCTCCTTATTTATTTTGAGATATACTTTTCCAGTTATTTTCAGGGTTATTAAAATGAAAGTGAAAAATAATAATTGCTTCTGGTTACAGCACGCAATGTGATGGTCCACGTACAGAGGCACTGCACAGTGCTCATGCTGAGCTGGGCGCTCAGGAGCACACCTCTAACCTTGCACACTCACTGTGCTTGCCATAAGAGTACTCGAGCTGTGCTCTCTCACCCTGCGAGCGTGCAGGGATACGCAGTCCAGTCTCCCTGCTGCGCAGGTCTGCGGAGCTTCCTGCCTCCTGCCTGTGGGAATTTGCACCCCTGCCTGCATCTCCTGCTCCCCTACCCAACCCTTCCCCTGCATCCTGCCCTCCACTTCTCTGAGCCGGGATGGTCTCCTAGCTGCGTTTCTGTGTTTTGCTTATTCACTTAAAAGAATGTCAAATGCATTGCTGAGTGTTGTTTTGGAGCCGGAACTTTGCTCTGCTCTTGTGCTAGTGAGTATCTGGGATACATGATAATTGTACAAGTTTTGTGGTTTTAATTTAAGGAGAAATAGAATCCCATTGACAAGACTATCTATTATATCCTGTTTTGCAAAGTAGCATTTCAGAACGCAGAGAGATTTTGTCTTAATTTTTAATCATCAGTGCAAGGCATAATGGCTCATGCCTACAATCCCAGCATTCAGGAAGGTGAGGCAGGTGGATTTCTGTGAGTTCCAGGCCAGTCTGGGCTACCAAGTGAGACCCTGTCTCAGAAAACTTGTTTTTCGTCATCACAAATGGCAACTACCTTGATTTAAAGTTTACTTTAAATTATGGTACCAGGTAAGATTTAGTCCTTTGTTTCACACTTAGTGTCCTTCTGAGAACACAGAGGAGAAATGATGTTTTCACCAGCACCCTGGACAAGGTGAGTTCCCAGAGGACAAGGACACTGGGTGTGCTCTAAGCAAAGGCCACCCTTCCCGCTCCAGGCAGTGTGGTGACAATGGGAAACATGGGTGTAGAGCACAGAAGGTACCAGCAGGCAGAATTTGGGGAAGGTTGAGTGAATTTATTTGGAGAATTTCTGGACACTTGTTCCATCTACAGCCCTGGCCGTGTCTTTGTGGACAAGAGGGCATCATCCAGGGCCCGATGGAACGACACTGACTGGGGTGCCGTGGCCATGCGCTTCGCCTTCTCCCTTCAAAGCCGACCTCCTTCTGGTCTTTGTCCTTCATTTCTGCCCCATTTAAGCTTCTGTCAAGGTCCAGCCCAGGGTTTGAGGCCAGGGTTGGCCAGGGTTGAGGCCATTTGCTAAACAGATGATGTTCGCAACAAATAGCAGAAACTTCCCAGAAATAAGGAGTCTAGGTCAGGACTGAACTGAGGACATAGTGCCAGCCAGGCAGCAGCGACTCAGAGGACAGAGGCCACACTTGGGCGAAGACAGCCCAGGCAAAGGAAGGCCGAGTCCCGGTCCCTGGTGATGCGATGCATCCTCACCCAAAGCTTTCTTCAGCCATGTGTGAGCACAGCTGAGCTGGAAAAGCTCAGTAAGCACCAGCATTTGTCTAACTTTGCTTCACTGAATACATTCGCCCATGCTTCATTTTTCAGCTAATTCCCTTTGTATAACTAATAGTATCTGTGTCTGTGAGTCATTTAAATGTCCTCAGGGAAGTCTGAATCACACAAAGTCTTAATTATGCATTTCTTCTATCTATTTCCTTGTATATTTGCCTTGTTTTCAGTCTCTTAACTTTTTAAGTGACTCATAATTTGTAGACTGTGGATTTCAGAGCTGGTCAAGAAACATACTTCACTTACAGGATGGTCTGGAAGATTCCTGCTTCTGCTTATGCACGAGCTGTGGCTGCTGAAAACTCTCCCTTCCCCTGTGCCTTGTGGTCCTGCCTCAAGGGCTGCGGACAGGTTCAGATTCATCTTATGAATTTCTTCATTCCATTTGCTCACTTGTTCTTGTTCAGATAATAGGTTTAACATCCAGAAAGGTCCAAAGAATGATTCGATACACAGCCACGTCTCCACCACTCAGCATTCATGACTTTCTGTCATTGCTTTTCTGAGTCTTTAAGAAGACAAAAAGGTGCAGTAGAAGATAGACTCCAACAAGCAACAGTAACAGCCAGGAGAGGGGCGCAGGAGAGTAGAGGAGGATTTATTCTCCAATAATGGCACAAAGGAAGCCACGTGCCTGTGGACCAGTGGCTGCTCCTCGCCTCTTCTCCTCTGCCTTGACTCAGGCAGCAGCATCCCCATTTGGTGGGCAGTCAGCACTTGGCATCCAGGTTGCTACATGTCAGGAGGTGTGGTGAACCTTCTTGCAGGCCAGCCTGGCTGTCAGCTGTGTACCCCTAAAACATTCAGTGCTTTAGCTGTGTCTTTGCTCTGCTCCTCAGTAGCCCAGAGTTCTATGCTGAAGTCCTAGCCCGGGGGCATGCAGAGAATGTGGGGTGCCCAGCACCTTCCTGACCATGTCTGGGAAAGGGTGGTGGAGCACGTTGTGGACAGGACACCTGGGGACGAATGCAGCTGCCTGGGTAGGGCTTGGCTCTGTGTGGGCTGAAGGAGAGCTCCCCGCTGCACTGCCCTTTACCAGGGAGCTCCAGGAGAGCAAAGCAAAGCAAAGGCCAGGAGCTCCAGGGGAAGATGGCGCCTCCTGCTGAAGCCGTGCTGGGGTCTCATTCATCAGGCTTCCCTAATCCAAGGGAGCTCTTCTTGATGGAGAAGGAGGGAGATGCTTTGGGCAGTTGAAGGCAGGCACCCAGGCTCTCATAGCCCACTGGGCTTGGTGGCAGGCAGGTACCTATAAGCTCATAGCAGAGGTCACAATTGTCCCTGGAGGAGACGGAGGAGCCCAGTGAGTGTCCCCCTGCACCTCCTCATCTCTGCTGTAAGGAGCAGGCACAGTTTAATGAGTGACCTGATCAATTTTTACTCTAGTTTTGCAGGGCTGGGGCTTTCTGGCCTCTGACTTCAGTGGCATGGCATCCAAATTCTTACACTTTCCCTAACTGCAAGGCTCTGCAGAAGAAGCACGTACTCCAGGCCAGGGACAGGTGGGCGCTGCATAGAAATGGCATCCAGAGGAGAAGGCAGCTCATCACTCTTGCGCCACTCTGTCCTGTCTCTCACGTGTGTGGGGGGCGTTGATGTTTGATCACAGCTGATCGCCGCCTTTGGAGATCTCCTGGGAGCTGAGCCGGG
Source organism: Hydrochoerus hydrochaeris (assembly GCA_004027455.1). Taxonomy (NCBI): domain Eukaryota; kingdom Metazoa; phylum Chordata; class Mammalia; order Rodentia; family Hydrochaeridae; genus Hydrochoerus; species Hydrochoerus hydrochaeris. Next base: position 46,471 of record PVLA01007721.1, on the reverse strand, counting down.
GGACTCTGAACCATTTCCCAATGCCTCAGTGCACGGCTGAAGTCAGCCCTGCTGGGCTGACCTTTCTGTGGCTTGCAGGACCCAGCAGCCCATCTGTTGTGGAAACTTTTGAAAGACACGGAAGGTGCATGACTCTTAGCTGAAAGGGTTTCACTTGGAATTTGAAATTATTCAGTCTGTCGTCCCGTCCTCCCACGTTGAGGCCAGATGGGCAGACAGCACTGCACAGGTCCCCGCTCCCTGCTGGGACAGAGTCCTGCGGGGCAGCGCGCCCTGCTGCGTCCCGTGCTGAGGACAGTGATGCTGAGGCGGGCGGGGCTCCTGCAGGGATTCACTTATCACTGCCCGGGTGTCAGACAAGTCCCAAGGGCCAACATCCCTGGTGTCCCTCCCACTCCTCCTCTGACCCCAGGACCCCAGCGCTGGAGCCTGACCACGACCTTCAGCTGCTCCCCCAGCCCTTTCCATGCTTTATTAAGAGCAGGACCTCGCTAAGTCACTGTTTCCCAGGTGGGGCTCAAACTGGAGGTCCTTCTGCCTCAGCTTCCTGGTAACTGTGGTTATAGGTACGTGCCTGCCACCAAGCCCAGATTCCCTACCTTTTACATTTGTTGTGGGTTTTAATACATTAATTAGTTTGATATCTTATTATTAATCTATGTTAATTTATTTGTTACCTAATATGTTTCATTTTGTTTATAATTTTAATTTATTTGATAACATGTTTAATATAGTAAAAACAATTTTTTTTTGGTACCAGAGATCAAATTCATGACCTTGTAGTATGAGCCACTGAGCTAAATCCCCAGAAATGGCTAAAATATTTATAAATTTCCTAGAATCAAAATATCAGAAGTACATTATATATGTAAGTCATATATATTGTAGCTATTTGCATGTTATGGCAAAGAAATTATTTGAGGACATTAGTCACCATAGTTAAGGACACTTACAGATTGTAACAAACTTTGGTCTTATGCCTTTATATACATTTATACTGGTGCGAGAGCACTGTCTGGTCCTCCCCTTAAGAGGTATGACACGTTACTGTATTTAGTGCTACAGGCATTGATGTCACACACCATTATAATTAAATACAGCGCTCACTCTGTAATTTATTTATCTTTTAAAACAACTTCCCTGGTAGAGATGAAAACTAAGTGCTGGACCCTTTTCAGACATGACGCCTCCCTGAGGTGACAGCGGTGACTCCATGCTGTGACAACACCATGATCAACTGCCATGGTGGCTCCAGAGGCTTTGGATGTTCAAGTCCAGCCGGGCCCTCAGTGACACCCCGTTCTGACTGGGGACACGAGTGCCGTCCAGCAGCAGGGGAGTCTGGAGCAGCCACTGCCCCTCTACCATTGCTGGACCCCTGCCCCTGCCAGGTGCACTGTGACTGCCAGCATCCATGCCCTGCCCTTGTCCTTCCTCTTCACCCCTGCAGCGCGCTCCTGATCCTCACCCTCACTTTCAGACTATGCCACGCTTCCCGGGCACCATGCCCACTTCTTTCTGTCCTGCCCCATTTTCAGGGAACACCGTGGACACCTTTGTGTCTCCCCGTGATTGTGTGGTGACCATGACCAGCAAGACTGCAGAGCACAGAAACAAATATGGTAATGGATGAAAACCTGCCACAACTGCACTGGAAACATGCTCAACCTCCTGGGTCCCTTGACACAAATGCTGCACACACGCACCCATCCTGCCTTGCTGTGGTCCATAGGTAGTTGTCACACATGAGAATTTCCCACACAGGGAGAGGCCATTGCCCAAAGATGGTGACATCACCATATGCAGACACAATGATATTTTTTATCTGAATTACAATTTTTCCCATCAGTTAACAAATAATTTCATCCCTCCACTAAAGCAACACCTTCTGAACTTTGTCACTGTGTTCCCTCCAGTCACCAGGCACAGCAGGTGACATCCGTCTTGCACACTTTGCCCGGTGCCCTGTGCTGGAGACCCTGACTGCTTGGCAGACCCAGCAGGGAACTGAAATGTGGCACAGTCTTTCCAGGAGGGCTTGGTCTGAGTCTGTCCCTGCTCATCACTACACAGGTGCTGCGGGAAATCAGTGCAGGACCTGTGTGGATTTTTAAGTTATCAAAAGGGACACTGGCGCCCAGAGCCAGGCACCCTTCTGCTCTCGAATGACTTGTTCAGAATTCTGAAGCATCAGCACTAACTGGACCATTATGACTTCATCGTTATAATTTCGGGCTCATTCATCTTGTCAAACTGACCGTTTACCATTTTTAGTTTCTGTCAAGATGCAGAACACTTAGGCGGCTGCGGTGATAACCTAATTCTTCTTGTTGTTCCTGGCCCTAATGGGACAGAAATGACAGCGCCCTTAGGGGAGCCAGGAGTCCCCACGGCTCTAGGGAGACCTGATCCTTATCATCCCTGCTTGCATGTTTGATTACTTATGACAGCGAAGCACTGTCCCTTGGCTTGCTGCTGGACTCATTGGTATTGTTCACCACTTTGGTTAATACATTTTGAGTCACTGACTCCATGGTCTTTCTAGGTTTGCTGGTGACAGTGTGACCTTCAGCTGGGACAGACCATCCATCATGCTTTGAACTTTTCACTTCATTCCACGCTCATTTCAGCTCTGCAAGGAAACCTTTGTCCACAGTGCTGTTTACCACCCCCAGGAGAGCCTGGCTGTAGCCCTCAGGAGTGCGCAAGAGGCCAGGTACAGGTGGGAAGAGCACCCGGCCTGGGGCACCTGCCGAGGCCAGGGCAGGTGGGCGTCTCCAGAGCCCATGGTCACGTTGTCCGTAATCCTGCTAGGTAATGAAAATGATCTGCTTCAACTGGATTTTCAAGTAGAACCCAATTGCCATATTTACAGTGTAGCAGCTTTTAATAGGAATCTGAGAAAATTCCTTAGCGTGACACAGATTGTAGATTTGTCCACACAAATGGAGTAAGATGAAAATTGTACTTGGGGTAACATAAAGCACAGCTTGTAAACACTGGCTCTGGCCTGCTCTGTGTCTGACACATAACAGGGAAGAAAATCCCCAGGACTGTGTGGCTGGAGTCCTGGAGTGAATTCCCCTATGTACACAATGTTTTCAAGGAGCAGAAATTAAAGCATTTAGTAAGAGATGGGCAAGCAAATAAAAATCTTTTCCAGAGTCAAGACCAAGACAACTTTCCCTGCTACTTACTGCTCTTTTAAAGAACTGAACTGCTGATGGGGAAACTCAGTTTTCCTAAGGCCTGAATGAGAGCGGCAGGTGCCCCAGTATTGATCCACGGGGGACTTTCGGGGTGAGCCTTTCTAGGGAGCATTTCTCGCTCTCACTAGATAGCTCCGTCTGATCCCCTGGAATTTATCAGTACCATAAAATCACTCTGGGCTGTTTCTTTTTTTATCGTGTGGATTTGAGGTACCTGAGTTCAGTTTCTGTCCCCTACCCTTCACATCCCACTGGGTGACTCGCCACAAGCGAGGTGCCTCACTCCAGGTTCTGGTCTGGGTGAACACGTGGCGGTCACGCTGGCTGACTGTGTTTTCCTTTGTCCTTCTTCAGCTGTCCTGAAGGAGGTGCGTCAATAAGCACCACACTTATGAAAGGAGTGGAGATTGTGCACCTTCTCCGCATGCACATTTGCCACACAGACTGCTGGGAGCTTTCTTCCCTTTATGGGGAGACATGTCTCACCCCATGCTCATGGCTTTGAGATAAAATCAAAGCGCTCGAAGGATGCTTACTTCTGTGGCTTTCTCCCACACACCGGGGACTCCTGGATGACTGTGAGGAGCAAAGCAGCAGTTGAATTCTAGGGCAGGGATGTTCTCTAAAATTCCAACTCATCCTGAGAACTTTCAGGGTCACCAAGAACAAGGAGACTGAGAACACAGCACAGCCAAGAGGAATCCAAGGACTTGGCACCCCAGAAAAGAACATTAAGGGAATCTGAACACAGCACAGAATAGACTTTCCAGTTTTGTGTTCACACCACTTTATTGAGATAAATGTATCACTGAGTGTAAGATGCAGTGTTGGGGAGCTGGGGTGGCGGATGTGGAAACAGTTATTTTTGGAAACTTTCTGCGATCTGATTACTATCAAAATAGAAAAGTGCATAGAAGACGTGAGAAATCTGAGGTATTTGCAGGAAGATCATGGATAGGGTCTGATCATATTGATATCAAGGAAAAGGGCAGTGGTCATGGACATTTAGGGCGGAGGCAGGACCACAGCCAGGAAGACTCCAAAGGAGAAGGGCTTTGTGAGGCCTCTGCGGAGACAGGACATTGGGTTACAGGGGAGTGATGGGAGTGAGGACAGCTCTCTGTCACACCTTGGGTCTGTGGCAAGAAGCCAACGGTGAATCCAGCTCACATCTGCATGAACACTTAGAAGTTAATGAGTCCAGCTAGTGATTCCTGAGAAAATATATGATGCATTGTGTGCATATACAAGGGGATTGCTAAATGGGTTCTCAGGATCAGCAGCCAGAAAGTTCACAACCACTGTCTGTGCATGGTGGAGCTGGAGGACCCAGGAACTACTTAGCCCATACAGAAGCTACGGTAGAAGAGGAATCAAGGAAGAAGCTCCAGTCCAAAGCCAAAGAGCTAGAGGCTCCAGGCAGGTTGCCATGTGAGGCTGCACAGGAGGCCAAAGGAATGGGAGATCTGGAAACCAATGTCCACAGGCAACAGCAGCAAAGGTTGGACCAGCTCAGGAAGACTGGCGCCCTTTAAGAGGGTGCCCTTCTTTCCTCTTCCCTTTTATTCCACCCAGGGTGCAAGCCTATTGGTTCATACTGCCCACATCCGGGGCGGGTCTCACCCTCTCAGTTGGCAGGCTGCACATCAATCATCCATAGGCACTGTGTTTCTCTAATCTGTTAGCCCATTCTCATTCCATTCAAGTTGACATCCCCTGATTAAAGGTCGCACATATCTCTGTCTTAACAGGCAAGTCTTCGCAAGGACTAGGAATCCAGGTTTCAATGCATATTTTGTAATTCCCCAGCCCAGCACTTCCCCTCTCTCACCACAGGAGGAGGTAGGGCTTCAGGCCTACAGACCAAGTGTCCAAGCTCTGACCTTGACCCAAGCACAGGGATTGGGCCCCACCTGGGCAGGGGTGCACATGGTGTCTGCAGGATGGGCACTTGAGCACACACAGGGAGAATCCCACGCAGGATTTGAAGTAGACACGCAGCACATGGGAGGAAATTGTAGTCTCAGGCAGTACTGCAGGGCCTGGGTGTGCAGCTTGTAACGTGTGGAGGGACAGAGCCGGGCAGAGCCAGAGTGAGACCTTGGAGAGACACTGAGTCCCATCACTTCAGGAGCCCGGAGTTTCTACCACAGGGGTGGCTTGTGAGAGAGAATGCGTTTCCCTGGTCCTTGGAGCTGAGACAGCGAGACTCTTTTGCACCTCGCCAGGGTGCCGATGTGCATTATTTTGGCTTCCTTATCTCCTCAGGAAACGTAACAAAATTTTCTCTTCTCGCTGGTTATATGGAGTTTCAAATCACCATCCCCTGCAAGTTCTTCAGGGAGAAAGTGGACATTTTGGGGGAAGCAACAGCTGTTAAAGATCTCTCCCTGGAGAAACGCAGGAGTACGCCATGGGCCCAGCCCATGTTTTCAGGGGCTGGTTTCCATCTGGACACCATCATGCGGAAATCATCCTTGGAATGTATGGAAAAGTATAGGTTTTCCTTTTCCTTTTGGCTTTTTAGAGATGGGTGAAATCATTGTCCTATTAAGAGATTTTGGAAAAAATGTTTTATAATTTCTCCTCTTGGTCTGAAATGGGAAGTAACATCAGAAGCACCATGGGACCTTCCTTGAGAGCCCTACTGGGAAGTCATTCAGGGCTCCAGCACACGGTGGTGGAGCCGCACCCCGGCCCCAGTCCCATCCTCAACCCGTGATAAGTGGTAGACAAGGTGGTGGCCTCCGGCCCGTGTTCCAGGGTGGAGGTCACGGACGCCCCATCCTCACACTGTCCAGGTGGAGCAGGTACAATCCCCTTGGGACTGTGAATCTATAGCTGCTTCCAGGTACAAACTGTTCCTGGGACTAATGTAGGATACAGGGGAATAGTGAGGGACTTTGATGTGCAGTGATAAAGTAAAGAAAATTCCCTTACAAGACAAGAGCCCATCAAATCAATCAGGCTTCTATGACGAGTCTATCAGAGCTGTCCTAACCTGAAATACTGAATCCTGATATTCTCTGACAACTCATAAATATCTTATGTAAGTCTCCCAGCAGCCAGTCACGTGATCAGCATTATGCCAATGAGAAAGCAGAAAAGATCATTCAAGAACTTGAAGACTACATGAACAATCAATTTTAGAATGGCATTATATCTTAGAGTTTTCTGGTTCAAAATCCAGTTTTAGAAATCACACCGCTCTGCCCTCTCTTGCGTGGGGTGGGAGGTGGGCTTCATGGCTTCATAATTCAGCAGTGTTGTCTGGCTTCTGTCAATTTGGATTTTACTTTATTCTGGCTTCTAGAGCACTCAGGCAGACAGTTACCAGATGGGCAATATAAAAACAAAAGCACAACTAGCTAGAAAACTGTGATAGTCCCCTTCGTGACATAGGGACTATAATCTTTTATTTATTACCATGTTGTGTTAAATATTTGAAGAGATCAACGTTTAATTTTAAAAAATCTGTGGAGTTTGCAATGAGCTCATGGATCGTGGATGCACAGTGAAGCGGCATCAGAGTCTGTGCTTCATTTTCAGATTGAGTAACTCTTTACCTGCCTGTGGTAAAACTTTGTCTCATAGAAATTAAGCATCACTTGAATTTTTAGTTCTTTCCATAAGAAAAATAACCTAGCTTCTCATGCCTTGAGTTCCACCTGACTTGTGATGTGGAATGGACTTGCGTGTGGATGTTTAGCATAGGAAGCGAAAGCCTGAGACTTCTATCCTTGGTAATCAAGGAACCTGATAAAGAAGCCCAGGCTCTTTGGCTACAGATGCCTGACCTGCTGTCACCCAGCACTGATCCAGACAGGAGAAGGAGGCCATCCCGGGCCATCTAATCACAGGCAAGACACCAGACTTGTGGCCTTAGGTGACAGCAGTGCTTATCCACAATGGTTAACCCCAAACTGCTAACCAAAGAAAGTTATTCTTTCAAACTCAGATTTCGTGTGGTGTGCTACCCAGCAATTCATAGCTGATGCAGGGTTGTGGGTTTGTAACTTACGACTGTTGATAGTAGAAGCAGCAGTAGAAGGATAGTGTACCTCGCAGTAGCTTTAACTTTTAAGAGCATGATGCTCTGGGGAGCCTTAAAGGACTGTTTTTCTCATTGATAATCAGGAATCTTTTGTAATAAAGTGACCTACCAAGATTGCATTTTTCATTGCTTTGTTTGCTTTTTGCAGTATTATGGATTGGACCAGGGCCTCAGCTCATGCTAGACAAGGGTTTTACACCTGAGCTCCAGCTCCGGGCACACTGAAAATTCTGAGATAGGCTCTTGCTGTAGTTTTACCACGTGACCTGCATAGTAAAACAGATGCCAAAAACCTTCGTCCAGTCTTCGACGCTTCCCACATGAGAACAGGAGTATGGTCCGTCCACCACTTGAGACTTTGAGGCCAAGTGGAGAGAAGATGGGCCTGACATCCTGGGGAGGGTGCCTGAGGCCTGGAGGCCGCTGAGATGGAGACCAGAGTTCCAGGCTTTGAGGCACAGTCAGGGGCCACTGTCAGAACTCGGTGGAGGCTTTCGAGTTTAGACAGAACACTTCCCAAGGCAAAAAGCACAGCACCTACAGAGTGTCAAGGAGAGGCTGATTTTCTTTTCCACCAACATCTTCACACCTACAGTCAGCGTGAGTCCTTGAACCTAATACTTACATCAGCTGGGGAGGTGGAACCTAGTGCATCACATCATGTCTTCCCCTCCTCCTGGATGCCACTGAGAAGGGGAAGAGGTTAACCCTGAATCTTTCAGAATGCGCCTGAGACCTGCTCCGAGCAGCATCCAGGCCGGGGCGAGAGGGGAGGGGAGTGTCTCTCCCGGTGCGCACGGGAGCAGCCTGTGGCCAAGGCCTGAACTCTTCCATCGCTAATAGCCCATCGCTATTAAGTGCCGCCCTGACTCGGGCCGAGCTCAGGCTCTGCGCTCACAGCTTTCGCACGGGGTCCATGGCAATTGCGAAGACCAGTTCCTCCCATCAGGCTTCTGTCCCTGCACCCTCTCAGGCTGCCCTCTCTAAACATCCCAGGAGCCCTGTGCTTGTAGGTCTTCACCTCCCTTCAGCCCTGCCCTTTTGGAGACCTTCACAAGCTTCCTGCAGTGACAAGCGAATGTCCCCATAACTTGTCTCCTGCCTGGCTCCAGCTCCGTCTCTGCTCTGCCAGCCAGCAGCCTCCCTCTTGCAGATGGCGGCAGCTCCAGGCCCCGAGAGTCACCACCACCGTTCTATCACTGTCACCCGTTGGCTGCTTGCTCTGCAGATCCCAGGGCGAGGGCCCTGGGACAGCCACTGTGGATTTGTGCAGTTGTCTTTCTAGATCTGCTTGTCTCTGCTCAGGCATCTGAATCTTTGTTGCAAGTGTATTTGCTCACTTGGGACTTCTATCTCTTCCTTGGGACTTAGCCTCACACTTTGGCATCATTCCTGTTTAACCTGGCAGTATTTCGTGAAGTTTAAATGTTACTGTGAATACAGATGCTGCAACTTTTTTCGCTGGGGTCTCCCGGTCTAACTACTCCATTCTTTATTTGTAATTTGGGTGTCAACAATATTTTCATTTGATACAGTTATGGATGTGAATGAATTTAAGTGTATCATCTTGCTTGTTGCTTTTTTGACATATGTTCTTCATTGAATCTTTCTCTTTATCATCTTTTGCATTGAATAGTTTTAGTATTCCCCCTTAATATTTACTACTAGCTTACTAAGCTTACTAGTCAGAATTCACTCATTTTTTCCTGGTTCTCTTCTAATTTACAAGTACATTCTTAACTCGAAATGCCTACTTTGATGACGGTCAGCATTTTATGTGCAGAGTTAGAATCTTGCCAAGTGTATTTCCATTGGCTTAAACCTACAATACATGATTATCATTTTTATTTAAAAATCAATTTTAGTAAAACAATTCAAAGAGAAAATGTTTTATAATCACATTCACACAGGCCATTTCTGGCATCTGCACTATTTCCCTAAGACCTGCATCTGCATCTGGGATCCTCCTCCCTCCACCCAAAGAACTGCCTGAGACATTTCTGCCAGCAGTGGATTCTTTGGTTTCCTCTTTGGGAGGGAAAAAAATCACCTTCGTATATGAAACATGTTTCTCCTTCTGGGTAAATAGTTCTGTAGTGGTATTTTACAGTACTTAAGACACCATCTCTGTCCCTTGTCCTGCATGGTTTCAGGCAAAAAATTATTTTTAAAAAAATCTTTGATATTCTATGTAACTTTTGTTTGCTTTCTTCATGTCTTTGAGATATTTTTCTTTATCTTTGGCTATCAGTCCATTAATTGTGACATCTCTAAATTCTTTATAAAATATAAATTGATCTGATTTGGGATTATCCAAACTTCCTGAATGTGCAATTTAATATTTTTTGTTAATTTTGGAACCTGCAGTCCCAGGTGCATTTCTCTTTGCAATTTATGCATTTGTGTGAGTGGTACAAGTAGCCCACCGCCCCTAGACAGCACATTTTTAAACTGCTTTTTCTTCTTTGGGCAGGCTGCTTCCTCTTGGCCTTTATTTTTGTGAGCAGTTTCTAACCTTGATGAAGACGCACAGTTTCTGGCCATGATGAAGACCCCCAGGGACCTTCTCATCTCTGATTCGTCCTATTTTACTCAGTCTTGCGATTAGTGCCCACCTTGTGCTGACCTTTGCTGTCTGTTTATGCCGTCTGCCCTCTCTCCAGATTGCCTAACACCTATGCCTGTTCTCAAGTCCCTGCTTCAGAGTTCCAGCTCTGGCCACCTGCGGCTCCGGCACACTGTCCGTTCCTTGTCTCTGGACGGTGAACTGTTCTGTCTCTGTCAGCCTCTTCGCTCTTTACGGAATGCCAGCTACAGTGACTAGATGAGGGGTGGACTCAAGCTAGTGCAGGTGCACCTGAGAGCAGCTGCCACCTCCTGCCAGGCCAAGGGCAGGGTATTGAGTCAAAGTGGACAAGAGTGGAGCTGAGGCTGGTTTATGGTCACCATTGCTGTCTTGATGCCCCTTGTCACAGCGGTCATGGTTCACAGGGGAAGCTCAGGTGCCTGGTGCTGTTTTTCCCTCTGAAGTCAGCCAGACCTGCGTAGCACTGTCTTGGTGGGGTGAGTCCGTCCACGTTGCCCTCCAAAGGCACAGACGCCTATTGCCTGGACCTGGAGCAGGCTCACAGTGGGGGCAGGGTGGGTGTGACTTTCCCAGTCTGGCTTCAGTTTTCAGCGTCTCTGCACCTGTGCATCGAGAAATCGCCCCAGCACTCGTGCAGCCCCAGGAAGGGGTCTTTCTGGGTTTCCAGTGGATCTAAGGGTTTTCTCCCTTTCTGTACTCAGCAGTGGCACTTGCCTGGTGTTAGAGTAGGACGCTGGGCCCCAGGAAGTCAGTTGCCCCCCTTTGCTGGGAGTGCAGGTGTTTTACTCCACTCGCCAACCGGGGAAGTGGGCCTGGGCCCCATGCTGGAGGCCCCCAGGGTGCTGAGTGCCCTCGCTGACTCGATGTGCTTGCTCTGCAGGAAGAGGTCGCTGGGGAGGCAGTAAGGTCTGCGCCCATCCCGGGAGCTTCTGCATCTCCTGCACTTCTGAGTCACCCTCTGGCTCTCCACCAGGCCTCATTTCTTCATAAGCCCATGAATAGCCCCTGGGGGAAGGTGCCTGGGGGGTGACAGTGAGGTCTGCTGTGGCAATTCCAAGCTGGCCTTGCACCCTCCCTGCTTCTGTAGAGACATCTTGGAGACCGTATCCATCTGTACTCACTTATCACAGGGCATCTGTCCCTCCTACCCTGCACCCAGTGAGCAAGGGTGTCTCTCCGTCCTCTCCTCAGCAGGACTTGATCTGTCCTGGGTTTCTGTTCCCTCGATCGTCAGACTGTCAGCTCCCTTGTGGCCTCAGAGGAGATATGTGGCTTTGCTGGGCACCTCACTCCTTCTTCCCAGCAGGGCAGAAGCCGCCTTTCCCCTTCCCACAGGGTGCAGCAAGCCAAGTCCCAGCACGGCGCTTAGACCACAGGCTGCCTCCCCAGCACCTGGAAAAGGCCTGGCACCTGCAGCATCCTGCGCTGTGTGGGCACCTGCAGGGCCTCGGGCAGTGCAGGTCTGATGATGAAAGAAGCATGGGAAAAGCACACAGTCCGTGTCCCTGCCATGACACCATTCGGCTGCGGAATGAAAAGCAGCCGGATACGGGAAGGGTCGGTGTCAGTCTGCGGTGCTCTCAGACCTTCTGTGGTCCTGTTGCTCCACGGAACCTGGTTCTTAACCTACTTCTACCGGAAAGATAAAGAATGCGGGACACGAGAAGGAACAGCTCTGTCTGCTGTCCTGAGGGAACTGTTCAGGACATTCAGGCAAGTGGTCTTGTCACCAAGGAGAGGTTTGCCTATGGTGACCAGACTGCAGACTTGGAGATGTTCGGACAGGCTGCTGTGGGAACTGAGCCAGGAAGACTCCAGACCCGCTGCAGGAAAGGACGTGCCTTGCCAGCCGATGGAGTTAGCCTCAGCTGTCTTGAGTGCACGCGGATTTGTACAGGACCCACCAGGACCGCAGAATCGGCGTTCGCTGAAGTTCATTGTTCTGCACACTTTACAGTAGCGCCCCCGGCTGTGCCAGTGTGCTGCAAACATAATGAGACAGCTTGAGTCTACGTGGAAGGGACTCGGTGCTGTGAATGTTCTTTGGTGAATCTGCACTGGGGTTAATCTTCCTTGTGTTGTTTTATTGCGGTAATCGATATGCATCTTCTCTTTTTCACATACCAAATTTCAGAAAGTGTATTTTGAATTTAGAAAGAGAGCTGCAGAATATTTCTGCCATTTAAAACTTTCCAGTGTGTATTTAATGTGTCATGATTTTAGTTGTTATTTTGAAAGATAAACTTCAGGGAGAATACTGCAAGGATACTTATGTACTAATGGAGTCTATGAAACACCCACTGACTTTCTTAATTAACACGTTGTCCATGATGTCAAAGGTTTGACTGTTTCAAAATTTAAGTAGCACACACATCTCAGTTACCTTCTTTAAGTCAGGTGTGGCTTCACACACCTGAAACTAAGAACTCCAGGAGGCTGAGGCAGGAAGATCACAAGTTCAAGCTCAGTAACTTAGAATCTTAGTGAGAGCCTGTCTCAAAATAAAAGTTAAGAAAGACAGTGAATGTAGCTTACTGCAAAAGCACTGGGTGGAATCCCAGTACTATGAAAAAAGAAACAAAAAGGCAGTATAGTTCTCGAAAGGCTCACAACCCATGTGTTGTATGGAAAAGCAGTGCCCTGGGCGGGGTGTGGGAATCTCTGCCGGAGTGTGAACCCCGGAGCCCTCTTCCTCTCTCCCTGTGAGTTCCTCACGGAGGCTGCACAGCTCTCTGGGCTTGACAGCAGAACTCCTGTGGGCCAAGGGGACACTGCCAAAGAGCCACTTCGGGCTTTCATCATGGTGACCCTGCGTTCCAGTGCTGCCCGACAGCCCAGCGTCCTGGGCTGTGTGGTCACAGCTTGTAAGCTGCTGCAGAATTTTGAGCAAATACTCCAGTGAAAGTCATGTATAGTGTATCCTTGATTTTTTCTTGAAGGAGTCCTTACCTGGCCATTGTGAAGAGAATCTTGTTTTCTCTGATGACATTGTTTATCTCAGATCCCACGCAGGCAGGGATTTTCAGTTTGCTTCGGCACCTGATGGGAGAGAGAATGTGGAGAGAGAGAGACGCATGCTCCCCTTGCAGGGTCCTGGATCTTGATGTAAATGTTCCCCAATTTGTGCTCCTGCTTCTTCCCTCAACTTAATTATTTATAAGGAAAAAAATGTACTTGCTGTTGATTTTCCTTCTTCCTCTCATCTCTAACCATTCGCCCACTCTCTCATCCTCTGCGATGCGGGATGCCTTGTAGCAGGTGCATTGAGGGATCTCTGTTATATTTGGGATCCAAAAGGTCCCACAGGGCTCACTGTGTGGCAGGCTTGTTTGCTGATGGGTTTTTGGAATGTGATTGGATCAGTGGATTAATTCAGTGTTGATGAGATCATAATTTGATGGCATTTTTTCTAGAGGCAATAGAAGCAGACTAGAAGGGGGTGGACTGAGGGCCCCGACCTTGGAACCTGCATGAGGTCTTCAGTCCCTCCGTGGCTCGTTCCTTCTCCTTCTGCCTCCTGGTCACTGTGAGAGGCTGTGCTCTGCCGCACACCCTTCCCACCTTGGCATTCTGGCTCCTCGCAGACCCACAGCTGCGGAGAGAGCCAACCATGGACTGAAGCTTCCCCCACCATAAACCAAAATAAACCTCTCACCATTAAGTTATCTGTCTCGGTTGTTCCATTATAGTGACAGAAATGTGACACAGCACACACACTCACCAGCACTCCTGATCCGGGCTCACCTACCCTGCCCAGCCCCACTCTCACCCAGGCCAGTCGTGCGGGCACCTGCACGCTGCTCTGTTCTCAGGTGGTAGGTTTCCCTCTGCTTCTCAGACTCACAGGCCTTCCGGCCCCTCTCTGCACTCCGTGGTGAATGCACACTCGTACTTTTCCGGGCGTTACTGGTTCCCAGGTTTGCCCATCACCACGTCATTCCTTCCCCACTGCCCTCCTTCACAGCATGAGGTGTTCAGGCTCCTGCAGCCATCAGGTTCCTTCACAAACCCCAAATCAATTTTACCACCCTGGCTTAGTTTCCTCTGTTACGGCCTCAAGCAGCCTCAGCAGGAGGCTGGAATCCCCGGATTACTCTCCCCAGCACCCTCGGCTTCACAGCTCACGTTCTCTGCCTCTGCCTCGCACCCACCGCACTGCCCCCAGCCAGCTGCAGCGCTGCATTCGGGAGGTGCCGCCCAGCTGCCAGACCACAAGGCCTTTCTCCTCTGTATCGATAGAAAATGCTTAGTGAATGTTTACTCATTTGTCTTCGTGTCATCCAAGAAAATATTGTTTATTTCAAGTCACAGAACCTGGTTAATTTAAGCAGAAAATTATTTTCCTGGGAGACACCACCTACAAATGGACAATAAGCAAACAAAAGCCCTCGTCAAAGGTGAGCAAAGAGCTTTGACCCACAGTCTCTGCAGCCACCAGCCAGAAGCCAGACCATGGCCCTGCAGGAAGAGGCCAGGGTCAGGCCTCCGTCAGTGATGGTCCTCAGCGCCTCTGTTTTGGGCCCTGCTTCCGGCTCAGGACTGACAGAGGAGCCCAGTGAGCTCACTGTCTCAGTCACTTGCTCGTCACTGGAACACAGTACTCGCACTCACAACCTAAGGGAAGAGAGCTTTAACTTTTCTCAGGTTTCAGAAGTTTCAGTCCATGTTCCAGCTTCAACAGAGAGTCAGGATCGCTGGAGGGGCTGGGGGGCTGGGCAGAGGAGAGCTGCTCATACCATGGTGTCCCAGAATCTGAGAAGTTCAAGGAGCAGGCAGGGAGGGAGGTGTGTCCTCCTCCTCCCACACTCCCTGCAGTGACCACCTCCCTTGGCCAGTCTCCACCTTCTGCAGCATGGCCAGCTGCTGAACTCATCAGCAGAGGAGGCCCCTGACCCAGTCACTGTCCAGGAGCCCTGCCTGCACATGGAGGAGGCTGGGGTGGGGGGTCGTTCTCTATCTAAACCATAACAGCCCCTGCGCCCATCCCACAGGCACCTCACTTCCCCTGAGCTGTGAACACTGCCCAGAGCAGCAGCCTTTGGCACCTTGAGTCTCTGCTTTTCACCCTAAGGCCTTCCCACTGTTCCACCTGCCTTGGAATCCATGACAAACGTGGCTGATGCCCCTGTTACAGCCAGCACTGAGCACATGGCCTTCTCAGCCGGGTGGTCTGGACTGACTCAACAGGAAGGCCTCGCTCCTCCACTCCTCGTGGACTGCATGGGAGAGCAGGCCACTGTCCCTTTTTGCTCAGCTGCCAGGCGGTGTACAGAAGAGTCCCCTGCATGTGGAGCAGGGCCAAGTGGAGGGTGCTGCTGGGTGAAGCCTGGCTTCTAGCACTCTCTGAAAACCTCATGCCCCTCCTACTTGTCACCAAGGGCTGTCTCCCCCGAGGCAGTGTCCCTTGTTGCCTGTGTGATGTCCGCACAGATACCAATCCCGGTGTGACTAAGCTGAGGAGCTTTCTGTGCCTCCCAGAGCTTGTCCTGCAGGGGCATAATGGGGTTTCCATGTGCTGAGTCCCCGCACCATCCAGCGAGCCCAGAAACTCTGCAAACAGTGTCAGATCGCATCTGTCCCCGGGGCAGGGAAACAAGTATTTCAGTCCAGCACCGGGGTGGGGCGCAGAGCCCCCAGCATGGCTTAGGAACCTGCGAGCCTCTCACCACTCGCTCCTTGGCCCCTCAGATAGTGCTCACCCCAGACAGCACAGGGAGATAAAGATGGCCACGGGAGCTAAACTCCAGGCAGGACAGATGTCCTGGCCACTGAGGAACCAGAGGCAGTGCTGAGCACACCCGTCCCTGGAGACCCAGCTGGAGCAGCAAAGACATTTGCGACTCTGATTGAGGTCCTGCTTCAGATGATTTGGCTTCCTGAAAGGACCCAGCAGTGGCGGCCGCCCTCACCATCACAGAAAGGAGAGGCGTGAGCAGGTCGCAACAGCCACAGCAGGAAACGAGACCACGCCCCGTTCCCTTTGCTGTCCTCGGCACTGTGATCCTGGACTCGTTTCTGCACAGGGCGAAGGACTATGGGGTTATGATTCCAAAGCAGCTCCAGATGAAGCATTCGTCTCCCCAAAGCCTTTGCCTGTGGCAAAGCAACACAGGAAATTCAAACCCGAAGTCTACTTTTATGCACAATGGAGGCGTAGTAAAATTCACACACCATGGCGAGTACTTTGGCGCTTCTGTCTGGAGAATGCGGTGCACTAACCCTGAAGACTGCAGCCGTGTCTAACCTCTCCGTGTGGTCAGGAGGGTGAGAAGGTAATAAATGAAAGACACTCCATTTGGTACAGATTTCCACGAGTATCTTTCCTTTTTCTGTAAGGACAGGACCGAGGACACAAAGGCTGTCAGTGACAATTTGCTTGTAATTGTATTTCTTGGTATGCTGAGTTTATTTTACATTCTTCAGCAAGAATAGGATTCATTAAAGTAAATCTATGTTGCTTTTTCAGAGTGGAAGAATGTCATTAGAATAACCAAAAAGGTTCGTGGCACGCATGAGACAGAGACGGAACCCAACCCAAGGCTGACGCTTGGGGCTGTGCTGGTGCTGTCCAGCTGACTGGCCCTGCTCTGTCTCCCTCCCTGCTGGTTCTTTAGTCAGACTGATGGTGGGAACAAGCACTCTCCACAGGGAAAAACAGCCCCTGGGACAATGGCTCTGGGGCCAGAGACAACCCTAGTAGTAATAGAGAGAGTTGGTCTGCTAAACTGTACCTTTTAATTTTTCAGCTCTTTTCTTGGGTAAATTCTGACCTTTAATCTTATTAAAAACTTGATAGCACAAGGATGCACAGTATTAAATAGAAAAGCAATCATTTTAAAGCAGAAGACCCTCTGCGTAAGAAAGTCCAGTGCTCCCAAGTCCATTCCAGAATCTTTCTGTAGACATGCAAGTCCATGTCATGGGTGGTCTTGTTCTCTCTCGTGGTCACAGCCCCGCTGATGGCCTCCTTGTACTTCTTCATCATCCCTAATCACCAATTGATCACAGGTGCCATCCAGCCCGTCTTCACCACTCAGGGAAGTTCGCAGACAGGTTTGCGCAGCGTGAGTACACATCTGTGTGCCTGACCGAGCCGCGCACCGGGCGACAAAGCACGAAGGAGCCAAGCGTGGCGCCCTCACTGAGCCCCTTCCCGGGTGCACACCTGCAGCGCTGATTTTTCAATATTAAGTGTAGAAAGAAAACTACATTCTTCCAAGGCACAATTCAGAGAAAATCATGACCCATGTAACAAGTCGTCATTAATGAAGGCATAGTTAATGGTATTTACCCATTTTAGCAGTATAAAACCATCCTGTGTAATGATCATTAACTGCCTCATAAAATACAGCAGGTGTTGCACTGTCTGAAACTTATCACCAGGGTTCCCTCCTCCCCTGGCTCTTTCTTACCCCTGCGTCTCTAAGAGGCTTGGGAAGTTTGCTCGTATGTGTCATGGTTAGGTTCAAGAATGAATCCCAAAAGTTTCAGTGTTCAGTGGTGGGGCCTGTGGGAGCCCATCAGGCCCTGGTCCGTTGATGGACCATTCCATCGATGAGCTCCTAGCTGAATGTCCTGGTAGGCTGGTGGGGCGGGGAGCTGGGGATGTGACCTGGGAGGATGGAGTCTCACCCTTATCCCCGTCCCTCTTCTCTTGTAGCTCTGCACTCCTGGATGCCAGGCGCAGAACAGGTTTCCTCCTCCTCAGACTCTCCTCCCATGATGTTTCTGTCTTGGAGAAGTCAACCATGGACTGGAACCCCTGCAACTGTGAGCTGAAATGAACCTATTAAGTTGCCTGTGTCGGTGCCCTGTTTCAGCAACAGCAAAGCTGATGCCGACCACACATAAAGAGAGAGTAACCAGGAGCTGTAAGCTCGCCTGCCTTCCTGACTCTTCCTGGCTTTTGTATTTCTCTTCTGAGGGTGCTCCGAGCAAACTTCTGCATGGTCTCTGAGACCGCTGGACTTGCTGCCCAGTTATATAACATGCTTACTCAGGGAGGGGAACAATCTTTCCTTCTGTTGACACAGGTGCCACTCAGTTGGCCCATTCTCAGTCCTGGAGGCTGAATTCAATGCTCAGTTAATCCATTTAGACTCATGTGCAGGCCAGAGCTGGAATCAGAGACAGAATTTAGAAACTCTCCTGCCTGAAACTCTCCCCGCCTGAAACTTCACCTTCTGGAGGGTGATGCAGAGTCCACCCTCCGCACTGCAAAGGCTGCGGGAAGATTGTGGCACCGTACTTGAGGAGAGGGGAATTGGTGTGCACTGAAGATTCTGTCCCAGGGAGAGGCCTGTCCCGGAGCTCGGGCTGCGGTGCCAGGGAAGCACAGAGAGGGGTAACTCAGTTCAGCCCAGACTCTTCCTCCAGGGGTGCAGGGTGCCAGGTCCTCTCACACCAGCCTCTGTCACACGTCCTGGTGGACAGACTGCTCTGGGAAGCTGGGGTGCTGCTCCCTAGAGGAAACTTCAGCTCAGGCCTTGGGTGGTGGCCTGCAGCAGTGACCAGGGGTAGAGGGGTCTCTGCTTTGCAACTCACCCTCCGGCCCTGTGGGATAGGAGGCAGCCCATGGATGGCACACCCCAAGTGCACTTGGTTCGCAGTGGTCAGCCTGGGGGATGGTGGGGTGCATGTCACTTTGCCACCAGAGCAGGGTTCATTCCAGTGCAAGGTTCATTACCCAAGTAGTACAGGAGCCCTGCTAGCCTCAGGGGTGGAGCAATTTGGGGTCTTCTCTGGGGGAAATTAACTCTGTGTAGACTTCCAGATAGACCCCACAGCGGGGCCTCCAGCCATGAGGACTGCGGGGGTCCTGGCAATGAGGGTGAAAGATGCCCAAGGTCTGAGGGGGCTCCTGAAGGGCTCAGCCTTGTCTTTTCTACACCTGAGAAGTCTCTCCTGGTTCTGAGCTGCACCGGGCTGCAATATGACACAGAGGAATTTGGGTTTCCTTCCCTGCTCTCTGGGCACCTGAATCTCTGCTCCACCAGGCCCCTGCTACTGCCCTGATGGGAGCTGATGCTGTCCCTACTTCCTTTCATCTAAACATAGTTGTGTCTTTGCTGTTCCGGCCACTTTTCTGGGAGGAAAGAGCACCAAGGGTTCTACCCAGTCCTCTGGCTCATTCCCTTGCTCCAAAGTAGCATGTACTTTGAAATATGGATGATAATGCTCCATATCACCACTTTTAATCAAGTTTATATTGGAAATCCTCACCAGTAAAATATGATAAGCATAAAAAAAATAGGGAAAAGGGATACTGACTAAGATGTAGAAAGCTCAAATTTCAGAATTTCAAATGACAATTATATTTTGGGAGAAAAATTAAATCTCGAGAAATATTATTAAAAACAATAAGACATTAGCCAGGTTGTTAGATATAAGTCTTGTACAAAAGTAATTTCTAAGTCCCTGTGTCAAATGATCAGAAATTGCAATTGGAGGGTACAGATCGTATCAGAGACTGAAGATGCCGAAATAAGTCTAATGATAGATTTGTAAGAGTCCTGTGGAAAAGAATAACATACTGCGAAGAGATGTTAAAGGAAACATAAACACACGAGGAGATCTACTGCATCTATGCACATAAACTGCTAATGTGGATTATTTCATTGAGTACAGGACCAAGAAAAGCTGAAGGACCTGCGTCTACTACAGCATTGTGATTATAAATCACTGAGATTCAGAGGTGTGCGCTGGTGAAAGAGAAGAGACTATTCACAGCAGCGTCCTAGGACAGGACCAGTCCGACACTGTGCGGCCACAGAGATGCAGGAAACAGATCAGCATGTTACAGGGTCTGCTTTTGACGAACCTAAAAATATTCATCGAGATGCAGGAGGAGTGGCGCTGAGAAGCTGCAGACCCCGGGTCCTGTGCAGGCCGAGTGGACAATGAAGGCCCTGTGAAGCCTTGGCGTCTAGGTGCTCTACTGCTTTTCACTCTGTCTGCGCGCGCACACACGCACACACACACACACTCACGCACACTCACGCACACTCACACACACTGACACACTGACACTCACACTCACACACACTCTCACACACAGACACACTCACTGACACACTCACACTCTCACACACACTCACACACACTGACACACTGACACTCACACACACTCACACAGACACACTCTCACACTCACACACACTCACACTCACACACACTGACACACTGACACTCACACACACTCACACTCACACACACACTCTCACACACACTGACACACACACTCACACAGACACACTCACACACTCTCACACTCACTCACACTCACACACACACACACTCACACTCCCACATCTTTCCCAGGGCAGTGCTTGAGGAAAGCTGTGAGAACAGGCAGAGCAAGGCTTCCTGGCCTCAGGACCCTTTCTGAGTCTGACAGCTGTCCCCTTGGGAGATGCAGGCGCAAGTACATTGGCCAAAGCTGGCACCCACTTTCCAGTATCGAGTGGCAGCTGTTTCACCTGGGCAGACTTTCCCTGGGGGCAGGATGACATGATCGCCGCTCCCTTCCATACCCAGCATGTTTCCTGCAGGTCCACAAACACCTTCCTCTTTTTTTTTTTTTTTTTTTTGCTTCTAAATAAAAACTGAAGACTCATTAAATCTTCACCTCAAATCATTAGCAAATAATAATTTTTAGGATCTTGGTGCTGCAGCAAAGCATTTCAATGTTGTTGATGATTGGAATTAACTTTCACATTCATCAGCCAAATAAAGGGTAAAGATCCAATCCTTCATTAACTCAGGACTTATTTCTTAAACACATAATCCCAATTATTTCTACAATAAAAGGTCTTTTTGTAGATTACCACTTTTTATTTGGAAAGAGGTCAAAGAGGGAAACATCCTAACCCTACAGTACAGTTCACATCCCGTGGTCTCTCCTCTTGCCTCAAGGCCTGGGATGGGAAGGGCGCTGTGTCCCCCTCTTTGAGTGTCTGCTTCTGAAGGAGAAGAAGCCCACAGCCTCGGCTTGGCTAGACAGTGCTGGCAGGTGCCTGGGTCGCAGGGGTCAGAGGAGCAGCTGCCTGCTGACCAGGTCCTCCTGACTCCTAGACAAGCTGCCCAAGCAGATGTGCGTGTCAAGTTAAAGTAGGAAACACGTCAGGATTTTTGAAGGGAATCAGGACTGCTGTCTGCAGTTTGTGAAAATGTATTCAGGGAACACTGCTCACAAGCCTGTGGCAAGCACAGCAGCTCTGTCAGATTCTTGCCCTTAAAGAGAGCGGAGGGGTTCGGGGCAGGAAAGGTCAGCACCAAGTCCAAGGCCGCCTTCCCCCACTGCTGGCTGACTCCTTGCATAGCCTGCACCTTCCACAGCTTCCTGCCATTGTGTAGCTGCTTGGTCTGCAGTGAGCAGCCGGGGACCCCACGTAAGCAGGACTATCAGGAGTGGAAGGGCGTCAAAGCCTGCACCGGGGGATGGACCGGAAAGCTGGGCCCTGGAACAGGAAGGCCCAAGACCTTCTCGTTAGAGACAACCCAAGGTCGGACCAGGACAGTGGTCCCTCTGGTTTTTGACTTCTTACAAGGAGCCACACTCCAGATAACCCTACAGGCACTGTTCGGGTTGTACTGTGAGCATTCAACACTGCTTGCGGGGCAAAGAGAACAAGACACCAGGAGAGACGAGGAGGCACCTGCTTCCGGGCCCAAAAGCAGTTTTCAGTCTGTTGAATGTCTCCACTCTGGGCTGGGGACACATGAGTGACTTAGCACCCTGCTCCATCTTTTTCTGAAGGTGAACACAGAACCCTGGGTTGATGGTGTGACTGTAACTGGTCCTGTCTTTCACGCAGAGGGCGTGCAGGGTAATTAGAAATAATCAAGTCCAGACTAACGGGAAAGGTGCAAGGCAGTGATCAGGAATGTGTAGCTCAGTGACTCTGGGACCTTATCGCAGAATATGTAGATGGTGCTCACAGGACTCATAAGCACCCAATTTACAGGAGCCGGATTAACAGGAGGGCTTATGATCAGAGTGCTGGCACTAAGTTCACTGTGTCTCCTCTGCCTCTAAAAAGGAAAATGGAGCAGTAACTGAGTGACCTAAGCTAAAGGCTGCAGGCTCTGTGCAGAGCAGGGAGTGGGTGACTCCAGGAGGTTCTGGAGCTGTGGGCTGGAGGACCATGCAGGAAACTCACACATGCTCTCAGGGGTGAGACCGAGCCTTGCTTTGCAGACCGGAATAGGGGCATAGGGCACCGGCCCCTTGCTGTGCAGTGTCTCTGGGCCGAGGGGACCTGGGACCCTGGGAGAGGTTGGTATGGGAGGCTTCTCAGATGGTAACTGCTCAGGAGCCTTGGACATGACCGTCCCAGCTGTCACAGGCCCTGTGGAGGAGTACGAGCACGGAAGCCAGGTGTAAATGAAGGACTTTGATGAGGGTTAACGGGAAGGAGGGGTGACCCATGTGGAGGAGGGGCAGGGAAATTAGAGACATCAGGGGAACCAGAGTGCTTCAGAGCGGTCGTGTGGACACTTGGGTCCATTGGAGGGGGTGACCAGGGGCTGGCTGGTGACTGGCAGGCTCCCACACCATCTGGGAAGTGGAGATAACACAAAGCCCCCACTTGGCTCCCACTCCAGATTTCTTAGAGAACTTGCATGACAAAATACACAGATCATTCTGGAAAGTATCTGCACAGCACAAAGATTAGCCTCACCAAGCTTCCATGAAAGTCAATAGTTACTGAATGAATAAAGTCAGTAGGTGAGTGGTGGTACAGGAGAGAGGACACTGGCTAACCAAGGAGAGAGAAACATGATGGTCACCCTCAGGAGCTGCCCTTCGTCGTGTTGGGTCCAGGAGGGCAGCGGTGGAGAGCACAGCCCGTGGCTGGGCAGCCTTCACTTTCAGGCTTCCTCTTCTCTGTGCTGTTGCCTCCTCTGCAAACAAGGCTGTGCTCACTGCGCCTTGCTCCTGATGTGCAGTTGGGATTAGTCAGCCTCCTCCATGTAAAATCCATAACAAAGTGACTTAGGAGAGATGGGGCTGGGGACAGCACCAGGAGCTGTTGGCGTAGAGGTGTCCAGGGAGTTGGCAGAATGAGCAGGATCTCCAGGAAAGACCTAAACAGGACAGGGATGCAAAGACTGAGGCCAGAGGGTCCCAGATGGAGAAACGAAGGAGCAGCCAGTGCAGTAGGAAGGAAATCAGGCGGGCAGCAGCCCGGCCTCTTTGTTAGGAGCTGCTAACAAGCACAGGGTGACCTGGTTATCGTGGGTGCTGTTCAGAGTGCAGTGACATGTGGGATGAGTGTGGGCCACTGGATTTCACAGTGTGATGGTCACCGTTGACCTCTGCAGGAGCACTTGCACTGATAGCATGTGTGAAAGGAAAGCACGTTAGACAAAGAATTTATTGGACCACTGTATGATTTCTCAATCAGGTGATGCCCTGAACCAGGACCGATTCAGAGAACCCCCTCCTGCAAAGTGGTCAGTGAGCGTCTAGAGAGCAAAGTGAGAAGTCAGGTCCAGAAAGTGCTGGGCCAATCATAGCCAGGTGTCCGCCTTGCTGGCCATGGTCTCATCCAGTGACAGCCTGTGACTGGCTGAGATTGGCCCATTTTCAGCTTGAGTATCTGAGAAGTCAAGTTGCATTTTGTTACACAAAAACTCCAAGCATGACTGTGGCCTCAGGCCAATGCCCACCTCTCATTTAAGTCAGCAGATGGTGGGAAACGCTTCACCAAAGAGCATTCAATATGGAACCAGAAGAGAAAGTTTAGGGCAGGGAGAAGAGACTTCCTTCTTCACAGTTAGGCCTTGTAAGCTGCAGCTGGAGAGGGGAGGGAGGAGCCGGCAGAGGTCTGTGGGAGGAGAGGCAGAACAGACCCTTGCAGTGAGCCTGAGGCCCTGGGGTCCGCAGCCGCCGTGCAGCCTCCCTGGGTCCTCTCCTGGTGCCGGGCTGCACATCCGGGCCTGCTTGCATGGGTGCTCTGCACACACTCCTAGGCAACTACGCCAGACAAGACCAGCAAGCTTCCAGTGGCCAAAGCACAAATAGGACATGTAGAGAGTTCCATGCACACCATGGGAAGGGGGGGTGGTTTGAAAAGTAATAAAAATAGCAAAGGAGACAAGAGAGCCTTCGCCGCGCCAGCCACACAGGCAGGTTGAGAGTCATAACCGAGCCGGCAATGACCAGCTGCAGCTGGCCACCCCGCTCACACTGGTTCTCTGTGTGTGTCAGCAGAGTCAGTACTAATGGGTTGTTTCTACCTTTTAATAGAAAGGATTTGGTGTTGTTTGTCACAGTGCACACAAAAGAACTTTGTACCTAAGTCAAATCTGAATGATGTATCTCCATGAATGGCACAATGCCTTGGGCTACTCAGATGATTTCCAAAACCACCCTGTGAAGTAGTGTCATCCTTTCTTTATTTACATTGAGGAGCTAGAACCTCAGCCAGGTAATGCATTTGACAAGGGAGCAGGCCGGGGTCAGCTCCCAGGGTCTCTGAATCAGACCTAGCTGGTCCCAGATGTCACCACTGTGGACCGCCGACCTCGGGAAGGCATCCTGGCAGTGCATCTGTATTCCCCAGCGTCCCCTTGCCAAGACGCCCACCGCTCAAGGAGAAGAGGCTTATGTGACTCGTATGCTCAGCAGAGTCAGTCCCGGCTGTCTGGCTTTCAGGCAGGGGCATCATGGCAGATGGGTCTGGGGGAGCATTGCTGCTTGGTTTAGAGTGGCCAGGAAGCCAAGGACAGCACCAGAGAGGAAGTGGCATGGGACCAGACCCAGACCTTAGGGCAGCCTCCCTGGGTCCCCCAGATACATCCAGAAGTGTGCACCTGCAGTCTGAGTGCAGGTCTCAAAGCCAAGCAAGCTGACACTCCACCTTGCCCTTCCCTTTGTGAGCACCGCAGTGAATGCCCGCAGTCTCAGTGGCTGAGATGTTACCAGGCAGTGGGACAGTTGGAGACCTCTGTCGTATACAAGCCCGTCTTACAGTGTACCCCTTCTTATTCACAGCACTGAACCCCATCAAGGTCAGAGGCACTCAGAAGGCTGCTCAGGAGGGTCTCCAAACTCCATGCCCTCCTTCCTCAGCACCGGGCTCGGTCTGGGCAGGGATGGGCTGTGCTGTCCCCGGAGGCCTTGGAGAGGTCGACTGGGGTTTTGTCAAAGGATTTAAATCACCACAGTGTGTGCAGTCCAGTGACATGTGTGACATTCCTTGGCCCCCTTTTCTCAGATTAGAGGATTCTGTCAACTGATCCAAAGCTTTTAATTCTCTGAAATTACATGATTGGTTCTTTTTGCAGAAATGCTTGGGAACTTAGCTAAAGCTGTTCTCCTTGTAGGTTTGGGTCCATAGTTACTCCTTGGAGTTGTAACTATGTTCTAGTTAAATGGCACCAAAATTTAGATGAGCATAATAGTAAGACATTACCTCATTTGGTTTTATTGAATAGGTGTAGGACTATCTCCAGGGTAATACAGACAAACTAGTCTGTCGTATGAGCACCACTGAGCAGACCTTCTCATGGGTTTAAATTGTGGTTCTGACCTGATCTTCAGGGGGAAAAACATTCTTTTCAGGGCAAAATTCAGCTCTGGCTTCGTGACACCACTGTCCACCTCCTTCCTCACTGAATAAAATATTTTTACACTATTTGAGCGTCGTGCTATGGCTCTTGATGCCAAGCTGCCAGGGGCAGGCTGGGCCTCTGTTCTCACCCTAGCCCTCTGTTTATGTGATCATTTACCAAAGTTACTGGGTTATTTCTGTCCTGTAATAGGAAGGATTTCATTTCAAGATTGTCTAAAGTGATAAAGACACTTTGCATACTAAGAAAAGATACTATAGTCTTTAGCCTATTAGGAGAATAGGCCAATTTTTGCAGGTAGATGAATTCAAATGAATAGGCCTAACCCTATCAAGCCATCTCCTGACATGTTAAAAAAGAAGAAAACACTCCCTACCTTCACATTCTACTTACTGTGATATTTCTATATGTATTTTCACTTTATTGTAAGCCTTGAAAATTATCCAGAAAATAAATAGAAAGACAAACTATAAACCCAAAAATTTAATCAGTAAGCTTTCCTCTGTTCAAGTGTAAATGATTAGAACTCATGCACCATTTTCTAAGAAAATTTAACACATCCACTTGGTTTAAAAATACAGTGTTTAGAAGCATAAATGTTGATTTTTATAGAGCAGTTATAGAATAGTAACCATCATTTTATAAAAACTTTTTTTCCACCTCTTCTTAATTTGAATGCTCGAATTCCAGAATCGTCTCTGAAAATGCCTCGTTGCCTCACAGCTCTGCCTGGAGGAGTCCCACCCTGTGGAGCATTCCTTCTCATCAGCTCCAAGCAGACTGGCTGTGGCACTTTAAACAAACATAAAGAGCTAACGAAGTTGTGTTAGGCAGCGGAGCATGACATTGCTCCTCATTTGCTGGGACTATTTCTTTCTGGGTCCCCTGAACTTGGAATTTCTCTTTAAAATGTCCCATTAATTCCTATTAGGGAGCTACTAGTAAAGAAAATTGCATGTTAGCTTTTATCAATCTGTGTGAATAAATGTTAACCATTCCCGGTTAAAAGCCCTGCTTTTAGCGCCACTCATGTGCGAACAGCGCGCACATCGGCAAATCATCCAGAAGGTGAATGCACAAAGACTCAGAGATGCGTATTAGCATTATAGATTTTAATTTGAAATAATGTCAGTCTTTCTGGGCCTGCACTGTAGTGCATGAGCTGCCATCTGCTTATAATAATGAGTCTGACAATCCACGTAAATGCGATTTGCTGCCTGCTTTGCCTGCATAATGGCCGGGATATTGATCCTAATGGCGGAGCCCTCACAGGCCTTTCGTTCAACACTGACGGGACAGGCGGAGCTGAGGTTTGCAGGCGCGGTCGGAACGGCAGCTCACAAGCATGGCACCCACCAGCCTCCACTCAGAGGCAGCACGACACAGCTGCAAAGGGGTCACTGGGCCCCTCCCTTCTCTAGGTTTAGCCCCACAAGACCCAGTCAAGCACGCGAAGGGGAGACAGCCAGTGCACGGAGATGAGCTGCCACGCCCTTCCTCCTCTTCACTGTAATGTTTGATCCAGAGGTGACAGCTAGGACTTCTGAGGACCCTTCGGTCCAGCCCCGCGTTGGCGCCCACTGGCCAATATGGTGGTCCCCAGCCACGTGTGGCTGGCCATGCTCAAAGTAATGAACATCAAATGAAATTTGGAAGCCAACTCTCCACTACTTGAACAGATCCGTGTACAGCTACCATCACAGCCCAAAGACAAAGCAGTCCAGGTACCCACAATGCATGAGTGGGTGAGCAAAATGTGTTTCTGTGCACAGTGGTATATTATTTGTCTATAAAAGCTAAGGGGATTCTGATGGGTACTGAAACATAGGTGAATCTGGGGCACCCTACAGGGAACTGGAGGTCATGGTCATAGCCTGGCATGATGGACCATGCCGAGTCCCAGAGCTCCAGGAGGCTGAGGCAGCAGGAACAAAATTTCAAGCCCAACCAGGGCTATTCAGTCACTTAGAGAGACTCTGTCTCAGAATTGAAAAAATAATATTTAAAGAGGGCTGGGATGTAAGTCAGTGCAAAGGGCCTGGGTTCATTCCCAGTATCCTCAGCCTAATGTTGGTCGCTAGTGGCTTCTGTACTTGGTGGCACAAAGACAGAGCAGTGTATTATCACGGGAAGCCCTGAGGAGTGTCCCTGCTTTGGTGGCATGCTTTTGGGGAGCAGACGGCAGCATACCTGGACTGTTGTCTAGAATGTTCTCAGCAGGAGTTTGTGCCCTGAGTTTCTGCACCTGCTGCCAGTGTGGCAGAAACTACCACTGGGCGATCACACAATGGAAACGGCTTACTCAGTGTTTTGAGCTTTGGGTTCAGTTGTGTCTGTGTCTCAGCCATGCATTTTTCACTTTCAAAACAGCTGACCATCAACATGCTGGGGGTCACAGGCAAGTATGCATTTGTTCTCTTCTTTCCAACAGGATGGACTGAAAGGTGAAGCTTGACTATCAGGGAATAAGAAATCAAAGTAGCATGTGCCACCCAATCTTGAAAGCAGGCTCACCAACAGAAGAAGCACCACAGGACCCTAGGGCACAGACAAGTCAGAGGCGCCATGGGGCTGGGGGTCCCATCTGCATTCGTTCCTATCCTGCTCTGTTCCTCTCATTCCAGCCACGCTTCAGCAAACCATGCTCTTGTAAGCGTCTCTGGGTAAAGGTTGCTGTAGTAATCCTTGCATGCTTTGTTTCAAAAAGAGGTGTGTTCAGATGTAGGGCGTTATACAGCTGCATCCCACAGAGCTAGCTGCAAAATTGTAACTGACCCTGAGGGTGCGGCTTCGTGTCATACACCGCACAGCTATGGTGACCCGTGAGTGGCTTGCATTGTTATCTTTCAATTTTTTTTTCTCCAGGGGCAGCGATATCTACCTCTTAAGCTGGGAAATTTGAATAAGTGTAAATTCAATGGAAACTGGCCAATGCTCCTTGCTAACCTGTACAGTTTAAGGATGATGACGTGCAGTCTGCCAGCTATCACATACTATTGCGGTTACACTTTGCAAGTTCTCTATTATCTTTGACTTGTATGGCATATTGTTGGTCCTTTTGGATTTGACTGGCCTGACAAAGGTAAAATCCACTGAAGAGTGCAGAACACCGGAAGGGACACATGGTCCTGAGTGCAGGCTGACAACCCCGGGTGTAGCAGGATCGCTCGCTTCTGCACAGAGGTCTCGTGTGTCCAAGAGGAGATTTGCTTCCCAAGTTACAGATCTGGAAATCAGGCTCAGAAATGGGTGGGCGCATCCTCAAAGTCTTGACTGTTGGCCAGAGTGGCCCTGGGGAGCAATAACAGGGCTGCCTGGATTTCCCCGTGACTCCTCCATCTTCCCTGTGACCTTGACCTTTGACACTGCCTGGCCCAGATTCTGCAGGCTTGCAGCACAGCACTGGGTCATTGTGAGCAGGTGAGGTAAGAATCAGGGCTTGCATTTCAATGTCAGTTGCATGGGATTCCAAATCTGTCTGGACCCAAAATTTAACCTTCCTTACTAAATTCTAGAAGTGTTATTCATTTATTCATAATTCATTTATTCCTTTTTCACCAATAATCTTAAAGGTAGAGACAAACTGTGTTATCTTTTTACCCATTGCACCCAATTTACCATCTGACACTTAACAGTTATCAATAAGCACCTACCCCTAGGAGTTCCCAGTCTCCAACACCCCAACTCCAGGTGTGACCTCAGACCTTTAAAACTGGTTGGGTGAGGCCTTCATGGCTTCTCTAATCCTCTCAAAGATCCCCCACCACAGCGAAGAGTCTGTCCTCACTCCTTCATGAACACTGTGTTAGTCACTTCCCATTGCTACATGCAACACCCAGCACCCAGTCTTAAGGAGGAGAGGTTTATTTTAGCTCACAGTTTGTAGCGGTTTCAGTCTGTAATTGGCTGGATCCAAGGCAGAGCAACACAGCAGAGGAGCATCACAGAGGAGAAGCAGCCGTGGCGCTGCAGGCAGGAACGGAAAGGGAGAGGAGGGAGACAGAAAGTCACCGTGACGCAGCCTTGAGGGTCTCACCCACAGAGACGGAAGCTGCGCTCCTGAAAGGGACATTACAGGCTAACACTTTGCTCTATCTTTTCCTCATTTGTAAATTATATTCAATATTCATTATTGATTGGATGTGGGAGAGAAATAGTATGAAGAATTCTAATAATTTGATATTGAGTATATTTGTAATTTCTAGATTTATTTTGTGTTCATTAGTTCAAAAACCTTCTCCAAATATTTTGCATACCTTTTTACTGAGTTGACTGAATTTTTACTCATATATATACTTATATATGTATATACATCATACATGTGATACATACATACGATGCATATATATATATATATATATATATGCATATCACTTTCTAATTGCTACCTCAAAATCAGATTTGTCTGTTAGTATCTCTTAGACTGAAGAGGATAAAAGGGAAATATTTCTTTTTGAAAGAAAAACAAGTGCATTGGCATCATCTACATTTGTCATCACACTTATTTTATTTAATACAGTTAGTGAGAGTGCTTCAAATAACATATATCAAACATCATTTTTTATTCTAGACCCTGACACATGGAGGAACTCACAAGATCCACGGACACCTGAGACAGCACCTGTCCCTGACACAGCCGAGGTCTGGCACAGGAGAGAACCTGTGGGCATCGCTTTGTGAACCCTGGAGTCTGCTCCTGAGGAGGCAGAGACTGGGATGGCATCTGGGCCTCCCTGGCTGAGGGGGTGCGGGATCAGGAGACACACAGCAGATGCCAGCAGAGGCTTAGGCAGAGCAGGTTCTTGCAAGGTTGCGAGAAATGCAGTGTGGTTAGAGGTGTGGCTGGGAAATGTTTGTTGGGGACAGCGATGTGGTCTGCAAACCCATATTGCAGTCTAGGAGGCCAGCGGCTCTGGGGTGCCCAAGCTGCCCGGCACTGTGGCCAGTCCCTGGAAGGCACCTGGACTCAGTCTGGAGGCTCAGTAACAGGACAGGCAGAGGCTGGTGAGTCACCATCACTGGCCTGCAGGGAGGCCCTGGGGAAGGAGGCCAGGGGTGCAGAGAGAACAAGGAGTGAGGACGCGAAGCCTGGGCAGCCAGGGCTCAAAGGGAATCACGGTGCAGGCTGGGAGGTGAGGCGGGTACAGAGGTCTAGGGGCAGGGAAGGCTCTGAGGCGAAGTGGGGCGCACCTCAGAGGCCATGGAGAGAAGGCGGGAGCACGGAGGAGGAAATGCCGCGTTGACCCCACAGGCGGCTCTGGGACGGGACAGCCCGAGAGTGGTTGGTGAGGAGGCAGAGCCCCAGCATGTGTCCCTCTTCTCTGTGACGGTGGCAACCAGACATCACCTGGGGACCCCGGGAGGTTCCTGCATCCTCCCTCGCACTTACACGCCTGCTTTCACTCTGGCTTAGCTCAAGTCTAGAAATCCTCTCTGAGGGTGTGAAGTAGAAAGTTCTTTCTCCAAATTAAACAATGCCATCTCAATATTGATTGCCAACCGCATGGCTCTATCTTCAGCTGTCACTTGACACAAAGCCACGCTATTCACAATCCTTTGACACTGTCCAATGCCTCTGGGACACTGTGGCCTTTGAGTCTTCATCCACACAGTGGGGGCCAATTTCTACTTTGCCAGGGGTGAGAGCATTTCAGGGATCAAGGCAGGCGGGGAAGGTGGCGGGAATACCGTGGCGAGGGGGCAGTGATGGCACCTGCCAGGGCTGGCCCGTGGCGCGCCGCGACCTCTGTGCTGGGCGGAGCTGCAGGGCCGAGCGGCCGCACTGCATCCCTGCTAAGCTGAAGCACCGCCGCAGAGCAGCTCTGGGGATGGCAGGCCGGGCACAGGCCCTGTGGAGTGGCCTGGGCGCAAATGGTTAGCACAAAAAAGCTCAGCCAACACCGACCCTGAGCTGACTAAGATGCAGTCATAGG
The DNA here is from genome assembly GCA_004027455.1 of Hydrochoerus hydrochaeris. Taxonomy (NCBI): domain Eukaryota; kingdom Metazoa; phylum Chordata; class Mammalia; order Rodentia; family Hydrochaeridae; genus Hydrochoerus; species Hydrochoerus hydrochaeris. The sequence continues at coordinate 15,109 of PVLA01007721.1, read as the reverse complement.
TGGGTTAAGGAACTAAAGAAACTCAGCTGAGAGTTGTGGTCCCTGCCTATACTCCCAGCTACTTGGAAGACTGAGGCAGGAGGAGCAAACGTACACAGTCAGCCTGGGCAACTCAGGGAAGCTCTTTCTTTCTTTCTTTCTTTCTTTCTTTCTTTCTTTCTTTCTTTCTTTCTTTCTTTCTTTCTTCTTTCCTTCTTTCCTTCTTCCTTTCTTTTTTTCTTTCTCATTCTTTTTTTTTTAATTGGGAATTGAGCTCACGACCTTCTGCTTGCCAGGCAGGTGCTTATGCTGCTAAACTAGATTTCCAGCTCTTTTTTCTCTATTTTTTACTTTTATTTTTTTTTATTTTTAAGACAGTAAAACCAAACAAAATAAAACAGAATAGAGCCAATCAAAACAAAGCAGTGAAAATGATACAGGACTTCAAACAAGATAATAGGAAATCAACAGAGGCTTCCATACTGCCTCTTGTTATCTTCAAAACAGCTGCCCATATCATCAGACATATTAAAACCAAACAAAAGACAGGAAAGCCAAACAAAACAAAGAAGTGAAAGTGATACAGGATTTCTAAACAATATAACAAAAATCAACGATGGCTACCATAATGCCTCCCATTATCTTCAAAACAGCTACCCATAGCATCAGACACAACAAAGTCAAATAAAACAGAATAAAATAAAACCAATAAAAACAAAACAGTGAAATTGATACAGGACTTCAAAACAAGACAATAGGAAATCAACAATGGCTTCCATACTAAATCTTATCTTCAAAATAGGGGCAAATGCACCAAATATAATGAAATCAGACCAAACAAAGCAGAATAAAACCAATCAAAGCCAAAGAATGAAAATGATACAGGACTTTAAAACAAAATAATAGGGAATTAACAATGGCTACCACTTTCCCTTTCTAGATGTTTCCTCCCCTGTCACTTTCACAATATCTATTGTACATTTTGGATCCCACTAACTCCTTCAGTTTTTTTATGCTAGGGAGACAACATGACGTTCACCCATGTGAGTCTGAACCATTTCACCCAAGAGCATGATCGGAAGTTACATCTATTCACCTACAAGAGCCTTGAGATCATTCTTCGTTATCACTGAGTAGCTTTGCGCTGTATAAAACTGCTGTGTCTTTCCACCTGCTCTGTGGGTGATGAGCAAGCTGGCCCTGCTTCTTCCGGGCCCCCTGTCACATGGGCCATGGTTCCCCTTCTTCCTATTTTCAATCTACGAATTTCCTTTACAGTTACTGTGTTGCTTGTATACCATATATTGATGGATCTTGTTTCTTGATCCACTCTGCCTGTTTCTTTTTCTTTTTGTTTTTCACACTATTTAAAAAAATTTTATTAATACGTGTTTACAGTATAGTACATCAATTTACATTTCTTGTCGGGGTTGGTACATGTATGTAACACATCGTAATTCCTCTTTTTCATCTCCTTTTCCTCCTTATTTGCTCCTCATTCGATTTCCACTTGAGAAAGATCTGTCTATTTCCAGCTACCTGTCTTTTACTTTGCTTTTTATTTATAATTTGGATTTCTCACATAAGAGAAGCAATGTGATACTTAAGCTTGTGTGTCTGACTTAACATTATGGTCTCAAGGTGCATCCATTTTTCTATGAATGACTCAAGTTTCTCTTTCTTCATGACAGGGCAGCACTCCATTTGTGTAAATGCCACATTTTCTTTATCTGTTCATCTGTTGATGGACATAGAGGCTGCTTCCAGGATTTAGCTGTTATGAAGTGTGCTGCTCTACACAGGGGTTTGCATGTATTATGGGAATATGGTGTCTTTAACTGTTTGAGGATGATTCATAGAAGGAGGGATAGCTGGGTAAAATGGATTTTCAACTTTTAGTTTTTTGAGGAATCTCCATACTGGTTTTCATAGTGATTGTACTAGTTTACATTCCCGCCAACAATGCAGAGGAGTTCCTTTTGTCTTGCAATCTGGTCAGCATTTATCATCTGATTTCCTAACAATGGGCATTCTATTGGGGGCCAGGTGGAATCTTAGTATTGTTTTAATTTGCATTCTCTAGTGGCCAGCAAAATTGAACATTTTTTCATGTATTTATTGGCCATTTGAGTGGTTTCCACAAGCGTCTGTTCATTTCACTTGCCCATTTGTTGGCTGAGTCTTATTTTTGGAGAGTCTAATTTTTTTGGAGTTCTTTATGTATTCTAGATATTTATTCTATTTTTTAATATTTATTTGTTTTTATTTTTATTTTAAAATGCAAAACAAAAAAGGACAGAAATAATCTAGAATTTCAAAAAACAATAAGAAATCAACACTAATTAATAGATTGCATTTTGTTATCTTAGAAGTAGTTGTTCAGGTTACAAGATCAAGGCATACAAATGATCAAACAATCAAACAGTGACAGCACAAGCTGTTCTTTTTGATGAACTAACCCAGAGATGAAAAAATACTCAGATGAAGAAATACAAATGAGAAATACAGGAAGAAATACTCTACATCACTGGTCATTCGAGAAGTGCAATTTAAAACAACACTGAGACTCCATCTCACTCCAGAAAGAATGGCTGCCATCAAAAAATCAACTAATAACAAATGTTGGCAAGGCTGTGGGGGAAAAGGAACCCTTCTCCACTGATGATGGGAGTGTAGATTGGTGTATCTACTATGGAAATAAGTTTGAAGATTCCTCAAAAAAGTAGGATTGGAAGTCTTATTCATGCAGTGATTCTCCTTCTGAGTATTTTTCCATAAAAATTGAAAATGCCATGCCACAGTAATATATGTGCACCTATGTTTATAGAAGCACAATTTGTAATAAATAATTCTTGGAAACCACCAAAATGCCCATCAACCACAGAATGGATAAAAATTATGTGGTATTTGTATGTAATGGAATACTGCCAAGTTATAAAAGGGTAATCTTGAGGCTTTATAGGTAAATGGGTCAGCTTGAGACTATACCCATAAATGAAATAAATCAGACTCACATTTGTAAATATATTATTGTCTCCCTAGTGTAAAAAAATAATAATAGTAAAAAACTGAAAAAGTAATAAGATCCAAAATGTACAATAGATATTGTAATAATGAAAGGGAAGAAAATTGCTCAATAGGAAAGAACAACTGATACAGGGGAAAGGAGCAAGGGAAGAAAGGAAAAGATTATATTTAAGTACATATGCACATATAACTGCACGTAAGTAGATGTGTGCAGGATAGATAACTACCCTGCCCATGCTTCTTTCTATTGGTGAATCGAGCCCGTCTGCATTAATGGTTGCAGACGGCACAGCACGCCCTGGATCATCTCTGCCATACCTTTCTAGTGCCATGGGCTCCCTACTCCCGCCCCCCCAATCAGTTGCATGCCCTGCTTGGTGATCCTACTTTGCTGCTTTTCCTGGTACCATGGCCATTTTTATCTCTCTCTAGAATGTCCTTTAGTACTCTTTGTAGGGCTGGTTTGGTGGTCATGAACTTCTTCATAGTTCTTTGTCATGGAAGTGTCTTATTTCTCCAGTAATTTTGAAAGACAGTTTTGCAGGGTACACCAGTCTGGGTTGGAAGTTGTTTTCTTTCAGGACCTGAAATACTTCACTCCAAGCTCTTTTCTACTTGATGGTTTGTGTTGAGAAGTCTGCCATGATTCTGATGGGTTTTCCTTTACAGATGATCTGTTTCTTTTCTCTAGTAGCATTTAATAGTCGGTTCTTATGCTGAATTCTGGGATCTTGATTATTATATGTCTGGGTGTAGATTTACTTTGGTTATGGCTAGTTGGAGTCTATATGCCTCACTTATCTTCATAGCAGGTCTTTTCCCCATGCTTGGGAAGTTCTCTGCTCTTACTTCTGTAAATCTCTTTATGTCATTTGTGTTGATTCCTACTTTTTTACGGCCGCCTATCATTCTTATTTTGCTGTGTGTCATCCTGCAGACACTGAATCATTATTTACTGGTTCCCTGTTATTTTTAAGAGATCTCTCATTTTGCAATCTCTAGTTGCCATCCTGTCTTTAAGGGCTGAAATTCTATCTTCTGTTTCTTTAAAGTAGTTTTTCCAGCTTTCAATGCAGTTTCTAATTTCCTTGGTGTCTCTTTTTAGTGTTTCATACATTCCAATTGTTCTCTATATTGTTCATTCCTTCAAGGTTTCCTCATTCTCCTATGCTCCTCATTTTTTTAATCTATGTCTTCTTTAGATACATTCAGTAACCTTTTATTATGTTGTGATTTCTTCTTTTACCTGAGATATTATTTATGATCTGATTTTACAGTCCCATGAAGTGGTTTCTGTACTTTAGTTGCCTTCATTCCAGAAATTTCAGGTATGTGAGTTCTGCTTTCTTCCATGTCCATGTCTCTTGGACTTGTTCTCTTTGGGCTGGAGGCCAGAGGTTGTGTTTTGTTCCTTTATCTTGACATTTTCCTGGATTCCTCTGGGCGAGCAGATTGTGGGGTCCCAGGCACACCCCACACTGGCTACCTGCCCATGGCGTAGGGAATGGCTCAGGCACCTAGATTTCTCCTAACCCAGGGTTCTCAGGTGGCAGTGGGGTGCAGAGTGGGCTTGTGCAGATACTCACAGCTTCTCCAACATGTGACTGGCCAGTTCTCCTGTCTTGTACTGGATATCCTCGGGAGAGTCCTGGGGGCAGCCGGCATGCAAGCAGGGTGTGGGCATGGGAAGCACTGTCTAAAATAAGTTTTTGATGGCTAGGGGTGTAGCTCAGTGCTAGACTGCCTGCTTACCATCTTTCTAGTCCCCAGCACCACACAAAGAAAAAAGAAAGTAACACAATCACAAAATACAGTGAATATTTTTTTAAAAAATGTAAACAAATGTAAGTCACATAGCCATGAATCTCTCTCAAAATCCAGTGCTCCCTTCTCACTGACCCGTCACTCTTGCCACTTGCCAGAATGCAGAGAGGGAGGCACCCAGGAAGGGGAAAGAGTGCAGCTGCTCTGTTCCTTCAAGCTGCCCAGGCCGCACCTCTGTCCAGCCTGGTGGCCTCTGAGCGTGTACCTAGATGGGGAGATGACTGCAGTCTTGGTCATGCTGAAGCCAGTTATACTTCCAGCTGTAACCATCACCACACTGGGGAGCAAATGTCCTTACAGGGAAGTCCCGTGTTGCAGGTCAGGAACCAGCATTTCCTCACATCCAGCACCAATTCCCTAAACAACGCAGTGAGTACATGCTCACCTGGGCACTGCCAAGGCGGACGGGGGGAGGCCCTGTCCAGCACTGGAGTGGACAGCCCTGGGGGGATTGGGACCTTGGCCACTGAGCAGGGTGTTGTTGAGGGACCACGGCCGGGCAGAGGGCATCTCTGAGGTGGAAACAGCTGCTCTTAGAGATTCGAGGGTCTCCAAGTCTAAAGCAATCAAATTTTGGGTCAGAACACTTTGTCAGAAGGGACAGCATGTTTGTACAGCCTGGGCACAGGACCTTTCCCAGAGGACTCAGGAGGACCTGTAGCTACGCACACTCATCCAGATCTATGATCCCTACACTTGCAACTTAGGAAGGTTTGCACACTCATGAAATGCAAGTGCCCATTTGCAAGAAATGAGCCCAGTGGAGAGTCAGATGGACACCAATAGTAACCTCTACCGAAGGGCAAGAAGACGGGCCACTGCCACCCACCTGGCTTCATGCAGATCAGGTGGGTGTGGAGCAAGTGCCCGGCCTTCCCTCGATGCTGCACCGCAGCCTCTGCACGCAGGGCTCCCAGCATGCTGCCCAGCACGGGGAGGCCTCTGGGGTTGTGGCCCTTCGTCTTCACTGCTTTAGCTGTACTTTCTACTTTTTATACTAAAAATTTGTTCATTATTTGTTTTGTTTGCCTAAAGAGACTGTTGTACTTCCAAAAAAAGAAAAAAAACTTTAATAAATGTTAAAGCAAAATACCTTTCATTTATGTAATGAGTCTGAAAAAAGTTTTACTATCCAATAGTTCCCGCCAGTCCTTTTTTTACAAGAGCATTCTCATTACCTAAATTTTATAGCCAAGGAATGAAAAAAAGAGGAAACTGTAGGTGTTTAAGAAAAATCCAATTTTAACAACGCCGAGTCCTGTTTATAACTGAAATGTCAGAATTTGTAATCAGGTTGTATAATCAGTGGGTCAGATATAATTTCTATAGGCCCGATTATTGCTGATTTCTATTTTAAACACCACGAGTATTCTTGGGTGTTATTTTCACCCTCTTGAAAGACTTCTGAGACATTAGCTCACCACAGCACCGAACCACCTGCCAGGCAGTTTATTGGTCTCTCTAACTACTCCAAGTAACCCTCGGGTCCCTTTGGAATAAAGCTCCAGGCACTGAATGATAGAAAACAGTATCAAGTTGCTTAAAAGAATATTCAGGAAAGCAGACTGGAGGAGATGGGGACAAGGAAAGAAACCAGGTGCCAGCGAGACATGTAGTGGGGTTTCTTTATGATTTAACTTAATACTCAGCACACCCGGAGAGTGAGGTAGTGACCAATGCCCATTTTTCTTGAGACCACCAAGGCTCAAGGGGTTGAATGAATTTGCAAATCTGCCCTGCTGAGGATTGGCAGGTCCTCACTCCATCCGTGTGGACTGCAGGCCGTGCCCCATGACCCCCCTCTGCCAACAGACCCCTGCCTTACATTCCCCAAGCCCTCTCTCAGCAGAGGCCTGCACGCCATGGCCCAAAGGCTGCTGCTCTCAGAGCAGAGCTGCGAGCCAGTGTGATTCCGCCCTTTGTTCAGACACAGAGGAGCATGTGCATCCTGGTCACCTCCATTATTCTGAACTGGAGACCCTGAAATTAAGCCTCCTCCACAGCAACGCACCATGTATCTCCGACTGATTCAAATAAAAGTACTTAATTAATCCAATCCTCTTGGATTGTGGTGTTGTTTGTGAAGGTGACAAATGACACTCAGGGACCTCAGAGTCCCTGCCCCTCCACATCCAAGGCCCCAAAGCATCCACAGCCCACAACCCCTCTGAAAATCAGGCTCACATCAAAACCAGCAGGAACACAGCTCTGTGTGTCCTTCTGTTTATTCGGACTTCTAAATCTTTGCTAAGTAGCCGACTTCACCAGTCTAGAAGCCAGGGGGAAATCTCTGTTCACAAATCAGGTGACTGTTTCTGGTACGGGCCTATCCTTCATGGGCTTCCATCTCTACCCATGTGTATGTCCAGATGTTCATCCACGCCTCTCAGATGTAACAGTCACTTGGCTGCAGTTAGCCCAGGCTGCATCTAGGTTCCATGTCAATTTCAACTTCTTTTACAATAGAGGCTGACACACACAGACAGGCCTGTTGAGATGGTCAGGAGACATTTGCAACTCAAAAGGAGAACCATTTCATTGTGATTTTTATGCAGCAATTCTGCTTCAAGAAGGTGCCGTCGTTTCCATGTTTTATCAAAGCTATTTTGTATCTTAATACATCAAATAGAAGTGAAGATGGATGAGAACTAAACCTTTAAGAGAGGAACTTCAGCAAGCTGTCCCTTGTTGGCACGTACCAACGTGGTTCCCTTTTACACATGGTACTCAACACTCTGGTTCCGAGTCCTAGGTGCACTGGATTTTGAACCCACTGAATAAAACTTGTTGATGTAGAAATCCAGGTGATCAGCTGTATACTTGTCTCCTCTCTCTTGATTTAAGTCACTTCCCACATGAAGTATATCTACGGCGTCTGCTCCCTGAAACCCCCTTTCTTTATTCCTTCTGAAGACACTGACGTTTCCGGTGGGAATTCCAGGCTGCCTTGGTGCCCCAGTGGCGAGGCTATGCATCCGGCCTAGGTGCCTCCCATGAAACGTGCATCACAGTGACTGTATCCCCAGGAACTGGACATTGGGAATGCTGCGGATGTGGCTGGGGTCCAGGAACTGTCTTCCCATGTCCCATGCCCCACCTTCCGAAACCTCTGGATTCCAGCAGCAGTGGTGAGCGGGGCCGGCCTGAGGACTGTAGACCTCTCCCCTCACACGGCCTTTCTTGGCTTGAAAGAAACCAGTGATGCAGAGGGCGAGCGTCGCACTCCCATGGCTCAGCTGTCTGTTAGGTCTGCTGTGATGGCCCCTCCCTGTGAAGAGGGTCCATCAATCACTAGCCTTGGAATGGACTTTGCCTCCCACCCTGCCAAGTGGCTCTGCAGGGCAGTGTTAGAGGGGGCTGTAGTAAGATGTATTTGCTTCAGTTATTGAAACCTTTGCTGCTATCGATAACCAAATAAATTATAAAAGATGGAAAAGAGAAGGACGAGGAGAGGAAGATAAAGAGGAGGAAGAGGGGAGTTTGAAGAGGAGTGGGGAAGACTTTTTCCTTGTCTGTGCCCTAGAGTTTTGCTCTTTTTGCTTCACCCCTGTTCCTTTACCAAGACAGGCTCCCCCGGCCCGGCTCCCGAGGTGCGGGCATCTTCAGTGAGGGCGCTGCTTGGTCCCCATGCTGTCCCCCTTCCCATCCAACACACCACGGCGCAGTGACCTAGGAGCCAATGGCATTGCTCCTCCTGCCCCTCCCCCTCCAGAGGCCAGTGGCACCGACTGCACAACACTGGAAAAAAGCGGCGAGTTCGCTCCCCAAACTAAAGCCAAGACGTGTGTTTAAAATCCTAAGCATTAAACAATGCTCATGTTCCTGCACTGACAGCGGTGGGGAGCCAGTGTGACGGGGAGTTATAATTAAGCTGTAGCTGCCTCTTGGTTCTCTCAGCTATGGTGACTACTCCAACGGTCTCTCCCCCGCTGAACCTGTGCGAGTGCAGGGCGTGAAAACAACCGGCGTGGGGGCAACAGGTTGCCGATATCCCTGCTGTGTGGCAGCGCCACTGCGGTGACATCACAGGCTTTAGTGACAGAGCAGACGGGTTAGTCAAGGCGAGCAGCAGAGCCTTAGGGTAGGATTTAGTCATTTCTTCCACAAGTGGCTTCAACATTTATCTTGCATTTAGAATAGTTAAACTTCATCTACAGCCCTTTATTTTAAAGACCTTTGTTATTTTTTTGAGATCCTAAGGCAAATCCCATAGTTTGCATTTAACTCCTGCTGTATCTGAAGTCATGCAAGTGACACGCATTGTTACAGTCCCACCTTCCTTTGAAAACTCCGAGCAACAGACAAGGATTTTATGCCATTGCTTTGTCTTTGTTTCAAAATCCACATTTGTTATCACATTTTCAGACAAACATTGGTTACTCATTCGACCCAAATTGCCTCTTGTTGAAAGGGATCCAACAAGAGGCCGGTTGGGGCGGGGATGGGCGGGGCCGGGGCGGGGCGGGGGGGATGGGCGGGGCCGGGCGGGGCGGGGCCGGGCGGGGCGGGGTGGGGCCGGGCCGGCAGGGCGGGGCCGGGTGGGGCGGGGCCGGGCCGGCAGGGCGGGGTCATCCCTCCCTGGGTGATACCCTGATCTCCGGTTAGGTTTTCTCCTTGTCAGGAGAAGCGAAGGTAAGGTGGGTGCTGTGCAGCTCCCCTGCCGGGCTCTGGAGTGCCACAGGGATTTAAAGCAGCAGCGGTGCATTTTAGTCCCCGGCGGCAAGTCAGTCTCCAAGTCCACTTGTAAATCTTAAAGCTTACAGGAAATTATTCGAGCTTTGGCCTCTATTTGAGGTTTACCTCACTGTGGCCGTGACATGAAGGTGTGATTCGAGGGGAGCACATTGTGCCCCCTTCCTCAACTCGTTCTGGTCCCCTAGTGGGGGGACTCCACTGTGGGCATTGGCCAGCACTGCACGTAGCATTGGCTGCACACTGGGAAGTAGGTGGGGTGTGGCTGGCTGCGAGGAGAGGGGCTGGGCCCTTGGCTAGGTGTGGGCCTGCTCCCTGGTGACCAGGGCCTGTGTCAGCCAGCCCATCCCCCTCCTCGGCTGGGCCTGGGGCACTGACTCATTTCCGCTCTCCTATAAGCCCTGGCCCTCACTCTGGAGGGGACTCCTAGCATCTTCTCGGGAGCTTGTGGTGAATTTCCAGCAGGCACACTGGTGTTACAAGGGCCATTCACATTCACAGTGCCCCAGTAATATGGTCCCAGCCCTGTCTGTTCACTTTAAAGGGTACCTTCTGCACGCATGCACGCACGTGCACACACACACACCCCTTCCCCTCTGCCTGTCTCTGCAGCTGCAGCCACCCATGACTTCAGGCTGACTTAGCTGCCCAGGGTCTGCTGGTTTGTGAGAATGAAAAGGAACAGAGCCCCGGTCTCCGGGCAGGAGGTGGGTACTGGCTGTGGGGCTGGCAGGGCACAGACTCAGACCCAGGGAAGCAACTTGGCTGAGACTCGGCATCTGCGTGGGAAACAGAGATTGAGGACGGCAGAGTGACTCCCAGCCTCTTCTGCTCCCAGTACGCAACTGGGCTTGGACAGTTGATCCCCTCAGATACGGGGACCTTGCTTCTCATCCTCATTTGTTCCCCATGCTCTGTGTGTGCACATGCATATGTGTCCCCAAGACAGGAGAGAAGGGAAGGAGAAACCAGAGAGGTTTCCTCTGGCCCTTTTGATTGAGACGGGACTCCCTGCTGATCAGTGTCAGAAGGCTGATGTCCTTTGGTGCCTCTTGGAGGGACCAGGTCAAGATGAGCTAGAGAAGGCCAGACCCTGAGCGGAGGTGGGTGATGCTGGCCAGGGGGCTGTGACTGGCTCCCCGGGGACTGGCCTCTCAGCCACACCCGCCAGGTGGGGCACTTCACTGTTGCAGGACGAGGATCATCTACATCAACGTGAGAAATCAGCAGGGGATGCTGGGAGGTGGGAAGGGTGACCGAACACGTGTCCAGTACCGTTCTCTGCCGCACTTGAAGAGAGTGGCTGTCGTTTATCCTGGGCAGATGCACAGATGCCTGCGGGAGCCCAAGAAGAAAAGTGTCCATTCTCTCTTCCACAGCTGAGTTCTTGAGAGAAAACCAAAGGCACCGGGCCTCTGACCCTGCCAGCCCAGGTCCTCTCCTGTCACTCTCAGTCTGATTTCTGAACACTGGAGTTCACCTCCTGCCTCTGCTTCCTTGTCTTCCTAATCACGGGGACGTCCAACCTGTCAGGGGGCCTGGAGGCAGGCAGGTCCCGGGGATGCAGCTGCTCACGGGGGCGAAAATGATTCTCAGGCCCTTATGGCAGACAGTGAAGCCTGTTCCTCTGCTCTTTGCAAGGAAATGGAGCAGGAGCGTGGGCAGAGGGGGAGGGGTAGAAAGCAGAGGCTGCAGCTCCATCCCCTGGAAGCAATGGGGAGCCCCACATGGCCTATTCAGCTGAAGATGGGCTGTCAGGTAAAGCAGGATGAATGTGATGGCCCTGCCGATGATCCCTCAGATACTCCATCAGTGAACGAGCTCATTGTCACTTGTAATTGCATTACTAATGTCAACAGATGCTGCTCCCGAGGACAAGGAGTTCACCATGAGGTGGGGTCCCTGCACTTGGACCTCTTTGTCCAGAACATGGTGTGTGAACCCTGACCTTCAAATGTAGTGTGGACAGACAAGGGGTCTGAGAGCTTGGGAGGTTGTATCCTGGTGCTGGCCTGGCTGCTGGTATCCTTGCCTTCCCTCCCTTCTCGGGGGAGGTTATGGCCACAGACAAAGGATTCTGGGCCTCTAGTCAGGGTTGGTGACATCTGAAAACCAGACTGGTTTGAAAAATACAGTAGTAAATCTGACCACCTGCTTTATGTCAGTCAGGGCTTTAGAATAGAATTACTTCAGAATAATTTGCTTTTTAATATGTGAGGCATGGTCAAAGACATAGTGAATATTTAATATAAATTTTAAAGATCTATAACATTAAAAGACATTTTCATGAATCTCCCTCAAAATCCTCCCCGTCACTTGGGAACACTGACCCTGTCATTCTTGACACTTTCTGAAGTGCTTCTGGCATTCTTCTTTCATGAATGTCTGATATTCTGATTCATGTTCATGGCAACTTCTGTCAATTAAAAACATTACACTGTGTCCTTATCTACCTTATTCAACAGATCTGACATGGTGAGACTCCCAGCTCTTCTCCAAAACCAAAATGACCATGAAAAGTAAAGGCTTTTGTTATGGCTTGAGATTGGAAGTCCCCCCAAAGCCTCATGCAGTCATGGGGTCAAGCTTCTAGAACTTATGATTTACTCATGGTCCAGTGCTGGGGTTATGGGTGTCAGTGCTTCACCTGCCAGGGATGGTAGCCTACATACAATATAAGAGACAGAAAGAGTCTACTCTCAGCCTTCTCCTTCTCCTTTTTTTCCCCCTCTGGTTGCTTTTGCTGTCTTCTACCTGCCATGGAGTGTTTCTCCTCTGTGTTGCTCTTGTGCTGTGCCACCCTGCCCTGGACCCAACTGATTATGGACCGAAACCTCCACTAACCTGTAAATTAAATAAACCTTTCCTTCATTAATTTTGGGCACTGGTATTTTGTTTCAGTAATAAGAGAAAAGTAACCAAGCTGGTTTTGACTCAATTAAGCACATTGAAACAGCCAGAACAAAGCACGGAAAGACTCACAAAAGAGGACTCCACAGCTACTGCAGAAAGGGGCAAGAATGATGGGGTAAATGCAGGCAAAGTGAGAGGGAGTGTCTTGGGGAGGATTCATGGAAATGTGTCTTTTACCGCAATGAAGATTTTTATCTAAACACACACTTTACAGAAGGCATTGCTTTATAACACTTTACAGAAGGCATTGCTTTTTCTTCAAGCTTCCACACAAGAAATTTCTCAACAGCTGATAATGAATTTTCCTATTAGCCTGCATTTCAGGATAAAATAGAATCCTTTCACTGAACTGCCTTTACCTTTATCTGTCTATCCAAGTCATCTGCAGCATCAGCCCCCCATACAATGGGGGGGGGACTTTTGTTCCCTGGTGGTCACAGAGCTTCACACCTACACAGGGATTGCCCTCTCTGGAGGTCCCACCCATCTCTTGCATTTAGGGTGCAAAGAAATGAGCTTATCATTCCTCTTTTCCTGATGGTGAACTGTCCCAAATACCAGGGTATCATGAGCAAAGAGACCCCATCAAGGGGATAATACTCCAGGAGTTTGAAAGCAGGTATTTAGCCATAAGTATGCTTTCAAAAAGCTGAGATATCACTCATCTCCAGAGGCACTTCGAGGAGAGCAGCACTGAAACACATGATGTGAACACAAGGAGAGCAGAGGGTCCAGGGCGGCCATCCTGGACATGGCTGTCAAGGTTGCTTCTTTGCTAATCAGACAACCCTTGTGTTTAAGACCACATGGGCATTGATCAGTATTCATTAGATTCTTTTCAACCAACTCAAGGCATATGAGCTGGATTCCAAAGTAGTCCAACAATTGCAGAGAACAGATTCAGGGTGGTGAACATTGCCCCGTTGAAATGCCCAGTGACTCTCGCAGGCCACAATTACCCCTGGGTCAGTCCCTGGGGTGCTCAGCAATGATGGTGCTGGTCCAGTTTTGAAGAAAGACTTCTCTTCTGGAAAGCAACAGTGCAACATAACAAACAAGCTTTTCAATACCGTTTTTTATTCTCTCCTAGTACATCTGACAATACCTCTGACAATATTTCAGGGTATTTATTTTGGATGATTGTGGTGATGAGTTCAAAAGAGTAGAAAGTAGAAGAGGAAAAGGAATCATGTAAAATGAGTGATGAAGGAGAGAAATGTCTCTTCCCCTCAGCTACACACATGTACGGATGCACGTGTTACCTGAAAATCACCATCAGAATTAGGTTACTCTATTAGACACCAAGTGCACACCAGCTCCAAAGTAAGGCAATCTGTGCAGAACAAATATTTCTAGTCTCCCTGTCATGATCCACTTATAAAAGCAAACACAAACAAGTCAGAGGAGAGATCCCATTTCTCCTTTTAATTAAATTTACATCAGAGAATCTAATGAAAGTAAATTCTACCACAGGTTATCAGTCAAAACATCCTAAATATTCTCACCATAAAGGCTTGAATTGCTTCTGAATTCTAAGTTAGAATTATTTTAATGTAGAATTCAAAAGACTCCAAGCCTATCAATAGTCTCTGAACCTTATTTTAGAAATTATGGAATCTAAAATTTTTAGTCATTGAATAGCATGGGCAGTAAGTCTGAAAATTTTGAGGTGCAAGTATTTATCCTAAGAGGTAAACAGTGCTTTGAGAAGGAGGATGATAGGCAGTCAGAGTGGCAGACAGGGAGATGAAGACGCAGATTAAAATGGGAAGTAAGAGTGATGTAAGTAATAGTGCTCAGGTATAACCAGCAGCTCAGTGAGGCACCACCTCGAGGTAGTCCCGGCTCTATTTGGTTCTGAAATTAAACATTCAGACAAGAAATACCCAGGGCAGCCTGTGCCTTCTTCCTACTTACTCCTCACGGTGATTACCCTGGCTGTCTGGCACAGGAGTAGAAATCCGCACGTATCTGTGCCCTGGGACCATTCAGGAGCCAGGAGCCCTGTACCATGGCCCTGGTAACAGGGATGGATGGTCCTCACCTGTTGCCATAGTTTGAACCTAGAATATTCCCCAAATCTTATAGATTCTAAGATTAGACTTTCACTAGTTGAATGACTCATGGAGCATTATACTCATGGGTGGGTTGGTACACTGAGGTTATAGCTGTGCTCTAGGAGGTGGGGCTTGGAAGAGGAGATGAGTCACTGGGGTAGGATTCTGGAAGGTGTGCCTGCCTCCCTGGATCCTCCCTCTCTCTCTTTCTGCTTTCTGGCTGCCATGAGGTGAGCAAAACTCCTCTACCATCCCTATGTTGGTTCTGTCTCAGAAATGGGCAACCATGGACTGAACTCCCTAAACCTAAACCATGAGCCAACTTAAACCTTTCCTCCTTTAAGTTGTGGGAGGGGTTGGAGGAAGAGTGCTCTGTCCAGAAACAGGAGAGCTGATGTGTGCACTGGTGCACCTGCGGCCTCCTTGGTCTTCTGTGACTGAGGCCATGACACGAAGGAGACTCCAGGAGCAGGTGGTGCATCCCAGCACGGGAGTGACGGGGCAGGGGCTGGGAGACTGTGACAAGTGGGGCTTGTCGGGGACTTCTGTGGACAGGGGCTGGGAGACTGTGCCAAGTGGGGCTTGTCGGGGACTTCTGTGGACAGGGGCTGGGAGAC